>VWYK01075475.1:10834-21056 GCA_013399775.1 Semnornis frantzii
TACAAGAAACACATCCAGTACACTGAAAAAGAAACCCCTTCCACGTACGATCACTAAGACAAGGAAACCAAGCCTTACCCTTTCTGCCCTCTTATCTATCACACAGAAAGCTACACAAAACTGTGCACTAACAAACCACAGCACAAGCATTAGCAATGTTTAAGACTGTACACTGTAACATTTTCAAGTCAAGAAACACAGGAAAACATGACAAAGAAAGGAGGTCAGAGATTTGCTCAGTTGTTTGCTTGAGTTTTTTTGGTGGTTGTTGTAGTTTGGTTGGTTGTGGGTTTTTTTTGTTTGTTTTGGTTTGGTTTGGTTTGGTTTGGTTTTTAGGAATTGGCATTTTATCTAAATAAGTTCACCTGGCTGTAGAATGTTCCCTGGAAAGAAAGCCATTTTGTCATAGACTGCTCTTTAACCCACCCTTTTGAGCAAATCTGCTCAGCCTTTATTTTCAGGGTGAGGAAAAGCAAAATCGTTTCATATGACAGACTTAGCAGTAACAGAAACTCTTCTGGCAACACAATAAAGTAACCGCTAGCAAAGGGCTACAGGTAATTTCCTAGGCAAGCATCCAAAAATTCTGTAACCCCCTGCTGTCTGAGAACAATTACTTGACAAAAATCAGAAGAAAGCACTGTCACTTAACCTTGTTGTTCCACATCCATAGTCCAAGGAGACTCCCAGGTGAGCACTCCGGACAGAAGGTGAACACCCTTTCCAACAGGTATTATAAACTACAAGGAGGTATCCTGTCAGGTCGCACTGCTTTAAAGGAACAGTGCCAGCAAAATCAGGATAGAGGAGGGTCAAGAGTTTTTTTTGGGTTTTTTTTCTTCTTTTTCTTCTGTAAGGTAGCTAGTCTAAGACTTATCAAGCTCCTAAACTATCCAAGTAAAATTTTTGATGGCGAGTGTAAAGCAAAATGTCTTTTTAAATAACATCTGGCCAATCCATTTTGTGCAGCACCCCGAATCGTCAGTATTTGCAATCAAAGCCTCTGTATCCTATAGTTTTTCTTAAGTCTTCGGACCCCTCTGACTCTGCTAGAGTTCATTACAGGGTCAGGGCTTCAACAAGATTCTAGATTTTGAGTTTGTTTTCATGCAGAAGAAAACAGAATTGCCTAGAAGTTCCTCTGTCAGGTGAGACGCCAGCACTTGTTTCTTCTGCTCCCTCCCACTGCGCTTGGCACCAGAATATGAGATCCCCAACAGGAAAAATTAAAGCAAGAAGCAAAGTGAGCATAGCATGCCAGTCCTAACAAGGAACTGTTTTAATGATCATAAAAACTGGTCACTAAGTGACAATAGCTTGCTTGTCTACAAACCCAAGAACTTGAAACTGAAAGTATTGTTAAAAAAGTGCACTCCAAGCACGAATTTCCCACCTTCAAAACAGAGAAGAATCAGATAATGCACAATACCTAGGTTTTTGGGGGTTTGTTTTTTTTTCCTTATTGCCAGTATGTTCTACATAGGAAAGACTTGGATATTCTAATTATGAATAGTATTGTGAATTTTTAATATACCAAAATACAAAAGGCAATTAAGAATATAAATAAAAACACAAAACATTTGTAAAAGAAACAAGTGAGAAAATAATGTTTTCATTGTTCAACTTTAAATAAAATGAATACACATAACTGACCAGCTTTAAAGGAAATTAATGCAGAGCATTCAGATGGCAAATCTTTAAATGAATGTTTAAACCCAACTTTTTTCCTTTGTCTTCTATTTCTTCTCTGAAGCTGGTCTCATCACTAAAGCCAACATAATAACAAACTCTAGAAATCCCTGTCCAAGTTCTGAGGCTTGACAATATGAGAGTTTGTATCTAATGCCATGCTTTAGTAACCAACAATAAATCAGAAGCATACTTTAGGTCCACTGTTTACTTGAAGCACACATATTATGAGGAAATATTTCTGGTGATATTTCCTTTGGTTTCTTTGTACTTGTCACTTACTGGTTTATAGCTTTCCCTATATTGTCTGCCCCATTTGTATGCATTTCAGATCTTTCATATACTTGAAATACTTCATCATACTGATGTAGAACTTCACTTTGCTGGAACACTGAAATGTCTGGCTTGAACCCGACCTGCACTAGTGGTGGATCACTGTTTGCAGCAGCCCACATGAAATGAGTTGAAGACCTCCATCTGCTTCTAAGTGAACAATGGCTGCTTTGGAGAATGCTACCTCAGATATTCCCCAGTGACAGCCTGGATGAGAAGTGAGTGAGCATGTGCTAAGTAACTTATCACTTTCATTGGTGTGAACAGGTAAGGAATTGATAGAAGCCAATCGGGATACTCGGCAACAAAACTTGTATAAGGGTGAAAATGTTCCTCCTCCTTCTCACCACCATGAAAACTGTTACTGGTGCGATGAGGGTCACACTGGAAACTTGAACTCTTGAAGCCGGGAGCAGAGCAGTTACCTTTGCAATACAACCAACTGAAACCCTTTAGGAGCCAAGAGCCAGTATGCATTCATTACCCACAGCTAGCAGTGCTTTGTGCCCAATCTGCCAGGGAACAGGCACCTGAAGGCCAAAGATCTCTCTGAGTCAAGGCGTGAAAAAGTCTACAGTCTGAGGCAAGAAAGGGAAGAATTTGGTTGGGATGAGTGCTATGGCATTACAGGGAGGCCGTTGCTCTCAAGGAGAGAGCAGGAAGAAAGTGTGTGAAGCATAAGTGATGGAGCAGCACACCCTGTGCAAGCTGAAGGAGAAGGGCTGGTGGAGCAGTGAGGAGCCTGCTTGAATAAGGATGGGCTGTCAGCAGCCTCAAGCTGTGATGCTAAAGGATGCTTTCTTGGGTAATATCCAGAATGGGTTTGAATAAAGGAAAGTTTAAAAATACATTGAATAAATACCAGTGGTAAACATTATGCTCTTCTAGAATGTGTTTCAGATTTTATTGAGTTTTGTTCAAACTTGAAGTTTACTTTGCTGCTTTGGTCAAGTTTATTAAACTAATTTATGACTGCTTCTTCTGGAATCACTTCAGAGATTCTGTTATTCTCAAGAATTAAGAAAATTAAATTTCTGAAACATGGTATTTTAATTATCAATAAAGTTGCTTGTTGCAGGGTATCAAGATCTCTTACAAGTCTGAGAATCTCTTTTTTAAAGCAAAAACATTTAAAACTGGGTAACGCTATGTTAATTTCCCCCTTTTTGCCCTTTAGGTATATTTGGAACCACATTTGCAAGAATAAAGTAGAAGTGTTTTCTTTAAATGCTTTTAACAGTCTGATGTTTTAAATGAATTGCAAATTGCATCTGATTTCTGTCGTCTTTTCCCCCAGTCTTTACTGTGGCTGCATCTGTTGAAACTGGGGGTGTAAGAAAAGGAGAAGTGTGATTTACACTGGTGGATCTTACTGCTGAACTCACTGGTGTTGCGTGAGGTAAAGCTAAGCATAGGTATATGCCTCATGATTTGAACCAAGTACGAGTATATTCCTCAAGACTGGCATTTTTCCATTAGCCATTTAGATCTGCTGATATTTTGGATCCCTAAATCATCTTCTCTAAAGATTCTTCATATATCATTCTGACAATTTTACTGATTACCTATATCCATTTTTTAATTTCATTATTTTGTTTTCTGATGCTTCTGCTTCGAAGCATTTGACTGTTTTCTCACTTATGTTCTTAATTTTTATTTGGTTTTGAAATCCTCTTATGTAGGTTTGATTCTAATTCTTCTATACCTCACAGATATCTTCTCTTTTTAGTGCATATGGTCTGTCTTTCTCAGTAGATAACACATGTACTCTCTCTCTCCAACTTCCCAATATTAACACTTCTTGATTTCCAAGTGACAATATAAGTGATTAATTCCACACAATTATTTGTGATCACAAAATTGACAAAAAAAACCCCCAAAACCAACAAAACAAAAACCAACCCAACACCCCAACAAAAAATAAAACAAACAAACAAAAAAAAGAGCTCTTACAAGCCAGTTTTGAGTTTTGTCTGTGGAACCTTGTACTTAATATAAATTTAACTCTTTGCTGTAATTCACCAGGCTACTGAAGGATGTTGGGAAGATGGACAGAAAAATCTCATGATGGCTCTCTTGAAAGCAGAAGACATTTTACCAGTGTCAGTCACTGGGCTAATGACACTGTCCCACTAATAACCAGCCACACCTTATGCAGATGCAAATGCCAGACCTGGAGCTTTGAGTGATCTGTGAATTTTTGGAGCTTTTCACCCCCCATCCTACTTTGTAACTGTGTTATTACTGAAGATTGTCTCCACTGAGGAAAAAGTGATTGGTATTTACTTCTTTCAGAGTCTCAAATAAGAAATTCTCCTCTCTGTTTCTCATTTCTCAAATCTATAGGGAAGGCAATAGCTCTAAGCTGATAACTTTATGCATTCATATTTTATGGCAATGAATATAGGTTGGAAAGTGATAAAAACAGAGCTATGAAAATCAGCATCTTCCTTGAATTGAAGTAATCCCAGAAAGACAGAAAACCTTTTAGTCCTTTCTGGGACTGCATAATATTTACTGAGGTCTTCAGTCACTCTGGAAACTGGAATTTTGAAAATACGCTGAAATTTTTTGCTTTTAGAGTTGTTCAGGAGAAAAAGAGATTCTCAGACTTCTGAAATTTTAGATCAGGAGAATCATGTGTATCTCCATGGCTACCAGTTCAGTTCAACAACCTAGCAGATTTCTGGTAACCATTTTGTAAGATTTCATAGATGAACTGCTTAGTGAAAAGATTTGTAGTCATGCAGGCTTGCTGGTGAGACCATTTCACTATCAGTCAGGAGGGAGAGCATGTTACTGCATCACCTTGATATCTGACCTTGTTAAATTTGATGGTGTCAAGGCTAGAGATCAACAAAATGGCCTGTTTAGTGTTTTGGGAACTGGTAGCCATGGGCCTGTCTGCATCTTTGTGAAATGTGGACTCGCGGTGCGCGAGTATGTCACTATGGAAAGAGGAGAAATGGTGGTGCCATTGAAGGAAAGGCATCAAGGATTCGTCTGCTTTCGGGAGCATTTCTGGATGTTTAGAAAGGTAGACAGGATGCAAAAGGAGATTCCTCTTGAAGGCTCAGCACCTGAGTATGTCACTTGCCCTGGGTTCCACACTATTCCTACATGACTCCTTTGCTATGTGCTTTGTGTTTTCACAGAGTCATAGAAACACAGAATGTTAGGAGCAGATCCTGTGTAGTTTAACTAGAGTGGTTTATGATCTTACTGTCCCAGCAGTTGCACTGCTTTAGAAGTGACTAAATGGGATGTGTGATCACTCCCTGGATCACATCTTTATCAGTTTAGAGTATTAAATAAGCTCTATTGTGTGGAACAGCCACAGTGATGTGGAAGGAGGTGGAAGTAGGTGTGCTGGGACATTTACACTTACTGTTATCTGATTTGTCTGTTTCAGAGGGGGAAATGCCAGCTGATAGTGGAAGGTAATGTCACCGAGAGACAATAGTATTGGCTCAAATCACTGCAGCAAGGTTTGATCTTGAGGCTTCCAGATCTTGTGGTTAGTTAAAAACTACCCTTCCTCTCAGACTCTGTGTTTGGCTGAGTTAATACAAAATGACTATAGCTATAGCTCTCAAGATAGTGATGATGTATACAGCAACTCTGATAAATACTGCTGTATCATGAAAATATATATGTATGTATGTGTATATATATATACACACACACATAGATGAAAGGTGTACTCTGTTTTAATTATATGCTTCAATAAGTAATTACAAGAAAACAACTATCTTATACTGTAACAGATGCCACTTTTAGGTTTAGCTACACAAATATGTTTACCAGTCGCTGATGGTCAATTTTGGTGCCAATAACATAGAATTGGGAAGAGGTTACCTGTCTAGGGTATACTGGCCCTCTGTTTCAGATGGCTTAATAAATTTGTATTTCTGCTACACTAGCCCAGCTCACAACCTGGTAGCCATAAAAAGCAAAAAAAAAAACATTTTTCAGCTGAATCAGTTTCCTACTTGGATCCTTTTACAGCGATTCCCAGGGGCATGGCAGAAGTGAAACAAAAGCAGGTGATGCCTCTGCTTGCCCTAGTGCAGTGCCACTGGAAACTTGACTAAAGTATTTGTTAACTTTCTTAGTTTTAGTTACCATGTCTAAATGTCTCAACAGACAAATATTTCCCATTTCTGGCTTTATGACATGTCTAAGTGGTTACACAGGCCAAATTTATAGGTGCAGTGTTGGGCCCAATCATGTTTAATATGTTTATTGATGACCTGGATGAGGGGATTGAATCCACCATCAGTAAGTTTGCAGACACCACCAAGTTTGGAGCAAATGTCAATCTGTTAGAGGGTAGGAGGGCTCTGCAGAGGGACCTGGACAGGCTGGATAGACGGGCACAGTCCAATGTCATGAGATTTAACAAGTCTAAGCGCCAGGTGCTGCACTTTGGCCACAACAACCCCATGCAGTGCTACAGGCTGGGGACAGGATGGCTGGAGAGCAGCCAGGCAGAGAGGGATCTGGGGGTACTGGTTGACAGCCAACTGAACATGAGCCAGCAGTGTGCCCAGGTGGCCAAGAAGGCCAATGGCATCCTGACCTGTATCAGGAAGTGTGTCACCAGCAGGACCAGGGAAGTCATTCTTCCCCTGTACTCAGCACTGGTTAGGCCACACCTTGAGTACTGTGTCCAGTTCTGAGCCCCTCAATTTAAGAAAGATGTTGAGGTGCTTAAATGTGTCCAGAGAAGGGCAACAAGGCTGGTGAGAGACCTGGACCATAGCCCTATGAAGAGAAACTGAGGGAGCTGGAGTTGTTCAGCCTGGAGAAGAGGAGGCTCAGGGGAGACCTTATTGCTCTCTACAGCTACCTAAAAGGAGGTTGTAGCCAGGTGGGGCTTGGTCTCTTCTGCCAGGCAACCAGCATCAGAACAAGAGGACACAGTATCAAGCTGTGCCAGGGCAGGTTTAGGCTGGATGTTAGGAAAAAAATCTTCATAGAAAGAGTGATTTGCTATTGGAATGGGCTGCTCTTGGAGGTGATAGAGTCACCGTCCCTGGAAGTGTTTAAAAAAAGACTGGATGTGGTAAAAAGACTGGAAGTGGTGCTTAGTGCCATGGTTTAGTTGATTAGATGGTATTGGGTAATAGGTTGGATTTGATGATCTTGAACTTCCTTTCCAACTTGATTAATTATTTGCTTCTATGATTCCATGACAGTCTATTGTGGTATGAATATTTTACATTCATAGGCAACATGCAAAGTCTCTGAGCACAGATTAGATTTTCATTAATACAGTTATCTATCTTCCAGCCACAGTGCATCAGAGTCCCATATCCTTTATGAAGGAATCAAACAGGAGTTCAATTTCTTTAATTCTAAAGGTAGAGAAAATATTACTGTCATGTGTCTTAGTTCTGTTCCGTTTCTGCCCCTCTTAAAGGAACAATGTATATTTTTATTTCAAAGCAACCTACATAGTAAGTTTGTATGGGAAAGTTTACAAAGCATACTCTGTACAGTATCTCTAATTAGATCAAAATTAATATTATTTAAATATGAAAATCAATTTAGTCTCTGTAAAGTTAAAGCTTATATTTAATATGAAAATGTCACAAACCTGGAAAAACAAACTATCCACATGAGGTGCTGTGGCCTGAGCAATAGGCCCTGAACCAATGTTGACGTCTAGATGACATTCTAACTAAATGTTAGATATTATTAGTATCTATGCATTAGTGGGATATGTATCTATTCTTAGTATATAAGCATTAGCAAAATATGCATGCTTATTAGTGAAAGATGTAGCTTAGATAAAATAGAATCATAAGTGGGGATGAAATGCCATGAGAATGTATTTAACTTTCCTTGCTCAGTAGAGTATCAAGGCCATGTAACCAAATGTCCAGCCTTATTTAGTAAATCGCCAAGGCCCTAGGTGAATGGCTTGTGTAACCAAATGTCCAGCCTTATTTAGTATATCACCATAGCCCTAAACCATGGTTTATTGGTGGACCAGCGAAGACCAGATTTGGGAGATTGTCATGGCCATGCAGCCAGGTGTTTGGCCCTGTAGGGAAGGATGTGGTCTAAACCAGGCAGACAAGCACACTCCCTTAGTTCCTCCCTGGGCCCTGACCAAACTATGGGAGGAATTTAACAGGAGAACAAAGGCAGATATTCCTGCATTTGAAGTTATGTAAGCTTGTTTGTTCAACAATATAAAAGCTGGACCCTCTTACAGTCGTTTTTGGAAGCCTCACCTATGAGTGGATGCACTGTGTAGCCTTTCCCAGTTGCTGGGAAAGGTTCTCCAAATCCTTGCTGTAGCCAGGGCTCCCCAGTGATTGAGGATCTGTTTAACAGTAAAGTGTTGGGACAACTGGTGATGTATCTTTCTTAATCACTATTGATAATCTTATGTAGTAATGATCCGGTGCATTACCTTGATGTATTCTACCTTTGCTGTATTATTTTGCTTGTTCTTTTACTGCTCTATACATAAGTAAAAAATAAGTTTACTTCTTTGACTTGGTCTCTGCATCCCTTGGGCTAACCCTGTTAATTTGCAATACATAAACTGGTGTCACAGGTAGGATTCAAAAGATAAATGTATTGTGTGAAAGACGGGATTTGTGTTTAAGCAGAGGAACCTCTTAATATTTAGCAGAGCTGGAACCTCTTAGAAAATTCCAGTTGAGACTCTTTTCTATGTTTCTACTTGGAATTCTACAATTCAGCAATACATCATGTAATTAACCCTCTAAAAAAAAAAAACCAAAAACAAAAACAAAAAAACCCCTGAGATGAATAAGAACTGAGGTGATGCTTATGCTATAACACTTGTCTTAATCCTGTGCCATCTGCATCAGTGGAGATGAATAAATTGTGAATCGAATTAAGATCAGTCCCACAGAACTTAACTGTATTCCCACTGAAATTCTGAAGTTTGGGTCAGACTTGTAAAGTGAAATCTTGAACACATTAAGTTAATGGGACTCCTTAGAGGATTATTTTTTCCTTTACTATCCCACTGTAGATTAAAAAAGATGTTACATAAATTCTCCAAACATTATCTTCATGAGCAGATGGTCTAGAATTTAATAAATTAACACTTGCATTCTGAAGAAAACTGAAAAATCTTAAATCATTAAGTTTTCTTAAATCCACATTAATTTTGGTTTTGATTATCACTAACCTAGTGAGTAGAGCAACGTCTCTATGCCCAAATAATCTTGCTGGATTAAGAATTGTAAAAGAAAGTAGTTCGGCTACTCATGTTCTAGGATCATTGTCCTAATTATTAAAAAGCACTACACTATGCCTCATGTTAGCTAATTAATCGTAGAATGGTAAGGTTGGAAGGGACCTCAAGGATCATCTAGTTCCAATCATCCAGTTTCCAATTGCCATGTATGATCACACAGCTGTGTAACCTTAGTTCCTCACAAAGCTAACGACTCCTCTGTACTTTAGGGCAATGCTATGCCCTTTATACCATTAAATTGCATGCTATTATATAACAAACAATGAAATAAGAACCTTTTTTTAAGGGCTAATTTCACAATATTGGTAACATAAACATAATTCCAGTGTTCGACAATCTCAGTCAATTGTGATTGTCCAAATGTCAGTCTGAAACCTACGACTTTGTGTTTTGCGTTTGGGTTGTTTGTTGGTTTTAGTTTTGGTATTTTTTTTTTCCCCTCATATATCTCTATTTTTACAGTTTCTAAGTAACTACATTATTAGACAGCCTCCCTTAAATATTAAACAATGATCAAAGAGTCTTTCACTTTTTTGGAAGAACATTAAAGCAAGCCTCCTGGGTCATATCAAAGGCCCACCTCTGACTCTCCTTTCTTTTAGTGAGGCCTAAATCTCAGTGGAGAATCAGGCAAATGGATACCTCAAATATACTCTTTCTCTCAACCTCTTGCAAATGGTTTGTGACTCAAGGACTTCCTGAGCTAGGGGTCTTAAATGGCATTTCTATGTATTCAGTACCTCTCATGTATTTTTCTTTTCTTCTGAAGTACATAAGTTCAATGATATGATAGTATGTTGTTTATGGATTTTTGGATATGGTACTGAAATGTGCAAAGAACTTTTTCAGAAGAAACAGAGAAAGCAAGAATGGAGTTTGCATTCACGTTGCCTTTGTCTCTTTTGAGAGCAGTTCCACTGACATCTTGCTGCTCCAGAAGTCCCACATTTC
>VWYK01075475.1:21378-35191 GCA_013399775.1 Semnornis frantzii
TGTGGAAACCAAAGTCTTCATTACAGGAAGCAGGGTTTCTTATCAGTGTGAGGCCCTTGAACTTGGCTGTGTTCTGTGCAAAGCCCCTGATGCCTGTGGAGCATGGGGAGAAGTATTCATGGCAACCCATGTTGCTAGGCAGATGGATGACTGTGTTTTGTTCCTGCCACTGTGTTCTTGGGGATCCTGGCTCAAGTTCTAGATACAACTGATGGTAATAAAATCTGAAGGTTAAACTATGTGGGCCATTTCTGTGCCTGACTAAGATGGGGAACAGCATCCTGACACTTAGATATAAAAACGAGAGCTTTTTTCTGCAGCTGCTCTTTAGGCATAGTCCCAGAGGCTGAGCACGTTGAGGAATATTGCCGAGGGAAATAAATGCTTGCTTTTCTCTAATAACTAATTTTTAATGCATGTTCACTCACTTTTCCTCAAATGTGGCTCTGTTGAAGCTGGACAGACACAAATGAAGATCCACAGGATTGTAGTTGTATATGAGTAGCAAGAGGTACTTGCCAGGACATTTCCAAACCCATTCTGTTGACCAAGAAGGATTTGAGATGCTGCTATTATAAGTGGTCTTCAAACCTATTTTTTTCCCCTTCCTTCCTAGGAGTTTTGCTCACAGTGTCAACCAACCACTGAACCTTTTCCCACTAAAAGAACATCTCACGCTTCCTGCCTTCTTCCCTTAACTGCATGGTCCAGCTTCCTGACTGTGCTGATTCAGACTCTTTACCTAATTTCTTACTATGGCAGACAACTATTCATTTTTTGATTGACTGTTTTTTAACTGTTTCAGTGATTCATATGTGCCCTTCATGAGCAGCAGATAGAAAAGCAGAACAGTAGAGAAGGAAGGAAAAGACTTGAAGAAAGAGCTGAATCCTTCCCTTCCAGGACTGGTTAATTCAACATCTCAAGGAATCATACACTGTAATTTATTTAAGAGGTCAGATTTGGGGCTTCTAGATTTATTACCTATATGAAAAAAAAAAAACCAACCAAAAAACAAACTCCCTTGCCAATTTATGTGCATTTTGTAGTTTTGTAACTCAGAGCAGGATGACTTACTTTTCAAAAGGAAAACAAAATGATGACAACTTAGTGTGAAAATACCATCAGCCTGTAAGATGTCAATAGTAGAGCAAATAAATATTGGTGGGCATGCTTATTTGTGTACCTCTACTGTTTGTCTTTATTTCACCTGCTCCAAGGGTAGGAACAAAGTCTGCCATAACTAAATAAACAAGCCAGAAGAAAAGCTGTCTTCCTTCCCACACATCAAGGAATGAAGTAGCTGATCTCAGGGCAATTTACCCAAAATCTGAAGGGAAAGATGCAACATAGGCAAGGAATGATGGAGCCTTTCTCATGTATATTGTTTGATATGTATCATTTCGGTGTTTAGATAACACTCTGTTTTGAAGGAGCTGTTTCTGACTTACTCAGCTCATCTACTGATCCCAGAGGAAGAGTGGAATGAAGATACCAAATTCACTTGGGTTATGTGTGTTACAAAGTGTACTGTGACACAGAAGCACCTCCCAAGTGATAGGGCTGTATCTATGTAGTTAAAGAGGAGTTACATGTAGACTATGACAGAATTGTAGCTATTAGTTTACTTTCTTTGCACAGGACAAATGAACAAGCTTCTTTGTACCTTCTGTTCTATGGCTCCCTAGGACCCACAGAGGAAGTTTTACAGTGAAGGTCTTCAACAAGTGTTTGAAACGAAGATGTGTCCAAACCCTGCAACCCTAAAGCCAGAGGAGTATGCTGCTTTGTAGGACGTTATTTTATCACCTTGAACTGCTCTATCTTTTATATCACTTCTCCCATTTAAGGCAAAATTTTTGAACATATGCATGAAAAATTCACAGAATGTGTGATAGGACTCTGATAGCTGAGAGGAATGTATGTGATGAAATTAGGTGCAGAGGCAGAGGTACCTTACGGCTACTTGACTTCAGTGAATTCAGACTTTATATCAACAATACTGGTTTCTTCCATATTTTTCCCAGAGATGTTTTCTGACATTTTTAAAATGAAAAATCACAAATTTAAAAGGGTATGTTCTCTTCAGAGAAGCTCTTTAAAGACCTTACATGCAGCAGCTGATATTTCAAGCTGTTGAATTAGTAGCTCTGGGTTTCCTTTTGTACTTGTCTGTGCCAAAATGTGATTAGTTGTTTCGGCCCACTCATTCCCTTGGTTTGAGATGTCTGTGCATTAAGTTAGAAGTGAAACAGTCATGTAGTTCAGGTCCAATATTTGATCTGCATTATAATCGTTAACATTCTTTTCCTACATGGATTTTTCAAGATATGCTGCCATGAAATTTTAAAGCAGCAAGTTCTCGTTTTGGAGTGGTTTCTCATTACGTATTTTGTTCTACTCCTGGAGACAAGAAAGACACCAAAGCCCTATATGTCAGGAATTCAGGGAAGAAAGGGAAAGAAGTGCTGACACCTGGCTGCAGGCTATTGAAATCAGAAAGAAACTCCAGGCTGGAGCAGATGAATCAAGTGAAACACTTTGATTTACAGCCATTGTCCTGAGTGGAAACATTGGCAGGACAGTACTGTTTACTAAAATTAATATTAATTGTAAGTCACACAAGATTCAGCAGTTAGGCTAAAAGTATCAAACTTAACTAGCACAAACATCCAGGATTTGATTAAATACTTGTATACACTTGGAAAAACCCTCTCCTCAAGAAGCTATTGTAGCAGCTCAGGAGGACTGGAGTCAGCTGCTACAATGAGACATTAGATATTGTGGCATACACAACCTGTAGTAGCTGTTGTGTACAAAATTTCCCCTTTCTTGATTGCCTTTTACATGCTGCTTTTGTTACCATCCCTCTTGAAGAAAATAAAGATAAGCATGTGTCAAATAGGACAGCCTGATGAGAAAAGCCAAGCACAAACCCTGGTGAAATTGCTGGGAAGATGTTAAAGGTAGAGGCCTGAGTGGAGTTACTGTTTTATCATCTCATATTTACAGTGACATACCTCAATTCAAAGGCTACTGTAAAAACACAAGACTCAATAAACTCACACAACAGGCAGCATTTGTACCTATTTTAAAGCTGAATGTTGTTCATATTTTGAGTATGGACTTGTCATGAAAACCTTAATGACCAGAACAGAGTTTTTAAAAGCTTTTATTGGAGAAGTGTGGTAGATATTTTGAATTAGCTTAGCATTTGTAGAAGAGCTGTAAATGTCCTATGATGAATTCAATGATCTTGAAAGTGACATAAAAAAAACTAATGCTGGGCACTCTATTCAAGAACATGAAATTCCAAATTTAGGATATGGAAGAGACAAGAAAGCTCCATCCTGGCCAAAATGATGTGTTTTTCTTCCGTTTCAGACATTGACTGATCCACTACCATGGACCTACAACCAGGAAAGGCAAAGGTTTTCTCTGTGGAGGGGTTGAGTGAATAAGAAATAGGACTTTTGTAAGACTGAAAGGGCCTTTCCTCCTGCTGCTGCATCTTCTAACTTCAGCTGCCTTGCTGTTATAACAGAAACTTCTGTTACCCATGAGAGGAAACTGTGCTACTCCTCTAGTCAAACATGCAATTTGAAATATTTAGTTACTTAAACTTAAATACTAAGCATATCGTAACAGTTTGAGAGGTAAAGATGACTGTGTGGAGAAGAGTCATCTACTCGAACTTTGCAAAAACATTAAAATCTGAAAAATAGGCACCTGTTGTGGTGAGGACAAGGTTTTAGTTCTAGGAATTTCATAAATATTTATTGTCTATGAATATATAGTTGCATTTTGCCAGAATATTAATATTTATATTTTCTGTGCTTTCACAGTTGTTTTAGAATCAGAATCAGGCATCAGAAGGGTGTCTGCTCAAATGCACAGCTAAATTTAAACTGCAGTTTTATTTAATAGTGCTAAGACAGAATATTTTAGCTGCTTTGGAGCGATGGTATTTAGAATAAAATGTTCTTTTACTTTCTTAAGCTTAGATACATGGAAATCTCTGCAAGTGCTGGCAGAACTGTATTTTTAACAGAAGCAGTGTTTTGTGGCGTGGCAAGTTTAGAGGGCTCATTTGGGGTCTGACTGCAGGGATATTGGTGTGCATCATCCCATCAGCACTGGCCCCACCGCACAGGCCAGATGTGGGCTTTAGCCATGTTCTCCACTGCTTTAGCACACCCTAAATCCCCGAACGAGGTGGGCCCGGTTCTGGGGCTTGGGGAGTGAGACTTGGCCGAGCATCTGTTCTGGGGTCCAAATTCTGGGCTTGATCGATATTTTGAGGGGGTTGCTGCAGTGCCTCCCGGTCCCATGTAGTACTGGAGGCTGGCATGGAGAACCTCCAGCAGGCTACTACCACCCTCTTTCACGTGTTTTGCAGGGCGGATAGAAGGTGTCTGCGTCCCCGTGGGCCGGCGAGCCGGCATCCGACCTCGCCGCGCCCGGGAACGAGCAGTAGCGGCTGCGGGTGGAGAGGGCCTAGCTAGGCCCAGCGAGGCTCGCGTCGCCATGGCGACGGTGCCGGACTGCTGTAATGTCGGAGAAGGAGGGGAACGGCCACGGTAAGGCCGAGCTGGGGCCTGGGTTTGTCGCCCAGCGCAACGTGCGGAAGGGCGGGCGCGGGGGACAGGGCGACCCTAGGTGCCGGGCGAGCGAGGTCTGCTTCGCCCCGCCGCGGAAAGGCAGGCTGTGGCGGCGAGACAGGCATCGGATGGTGGGCTCTGGCCTGCCCGGCGCTGCTCTCAGAATGGCATACAGGCATGCGCAGGCACGTATACATAGGTAGACGCCTATATAAATACACTCTTCCTCTCTTATTTAATACACTTCTCCTCGCATCCTATCCAAGGTGACCTCTTTCCACCTCAAGGCCAGGGGCTTCTTACGAGCATTCTCCGTCGGGGGGGATGCCACCAGCTGCCCGCTGCGTCACTGGTAGGCAACGGCATGAGTGCTGGGATGCAGGGTTGCCCCTGTTGTTGATGGCGGCAGGGCCAAGTACCTTGTCATGGTGCATAGTGGCATCCAGGGAAGCCAAGACAGCTGAATAAGATGCTGAAACCAGTAGGTCATAACCCCTTTGGTCATTTCTGGATGCGTCGGGCACTCTCTGCCAGGAAAAAGTAATCTCTGATGATGATGGCACCATGGCTTATTTTTAGAGACAAGCATGTTCTACTTTAGGGAGTGTTGGCAGAAATTATACTTTACAGGCTAAAGGTAATTCCTCCTGCAAGGATATTCAAGTATAATTTAAAGGAAAACACACTTTCTATAGAACTCACAATACTATGACTTTTAAAATCCATCCTTTCCATAAGTAAACATGTGCATGTTGTAATAGTTTGCAAATTCTAAGCATTGTATTTGAAATAATTTAAATAATGGATTATTTCCAATTATTTAGGAAAAAAAACCCAAAACCCTATTATATTCCTTAGAAAAATCCTGTATAAGTAGTGGCTATGGGTGGTGCTAAATGAATGATTTTGGTAGGAATATTTCTGGCATACACTTTGCAATGTAGATATATTGCAGGAATTGAATAAGGCTGATGTGGCTTCAGTAAGGATCAATCTAAAAGATTGTTTCTCCTATATTGGTTTTAATTTTTTAAGTCTCATGAAAGTATATTTTTTGCATCTTCTCAGTTTCCAAGTGAAACTGAGCCACAGAGGTGAATGGAAGTGACAGTGTAATGGCCTAGAAGTCTGTTAACCATCTAAGAAGAGGGAATCTGGTGTTCTGACAGGATGAAAGTAATATAGGGAAGTTTTGTCTCCATATGATTTGAGCATGTGTATGTGTGATACTGGGATTTTGCATAATTTTGTCACTCATAGGCAGAAACTCTTGTTGAAGGAGTATCATAGTTTATTTGCCTAATTGAAGACTTTTAATGCCATTTTAGTAGTTTCAAAATGAGAATGCTTTGAAAGAACCTCAATTATTGCTGTATTACTGCATGCAGAAACTTTTTTTTATATGTATGTACTAGTGGGAGGTGTCCCCGCCTATGGCAGGGGATTGGAACTAGATGATCCTTGAGGTCCCTTCCAACCTTACCATTCTATGATTCTACTTAATGTTTTTTTAATATCCTGTAAAATACTCTTCTGAACATAGAGAGTCAGATGTTGTCTTCTAGAAGAAAATTGTGCTGTTATCCTAAGTGACCTTGACCCATAAACTCCATTCCTGGTCCTACCAGACTTCCATGGAAAGCCTTCATGGAAAGAAACATACTGGGCTTTAGTTTTCTGTCTATAGAATAAGGACATTAACCTGTGTCACACAAACAATCTGACTTACCTTTCGTCACTTATGACAGTCATAGTTTGTTATTAGGCAAACCAGTTGCTTATTGCCCTATAAAGGTGTTATATTATTATATAAACAGTTGAGGTAAGCCAACAGTCAGTGTCTCATTAAATTGCAGAAGCAATATCATAAGGACAAGTCATTTACACCTATTTTGGGGCTGCTATTAGGTTTCTTCCAGATAGCAGTTAGAGGATTTAATTAGGAGTCCCCAGTTTTGGATTCACTCATCGATCATGCTTCTTTCAGACAAGCATTCCACATCTATGCAAACTGCCACTTTATTATGCTTCAAACAGAACAGTAACATTAGTTGTATTGTCAAATAATTAGTCTTTAGGGTATTCCTCTTGGTTCTTTGTAGAACTGCAGTTTCACCAGCTTTCATGTTAAAGGTTTCCCTTAGGTTCTATTATTGTCAAATTTTGTCTCCTTTGAAGGTAAAATACCTGCTTAGATGTTTTATGGATGTACACAATCTTTACAAGGAAAACCAGTGAAAGGCCAAATACTGCAATCTCTTGTGCTTCATGTTACTTATATGAGTATTATCCTCCAACATATGAAATTCTCATGAATAAAATCTGCTGTCTGTAGTTACGTGTTTTATGGAATTTATATCCCTACAATTGTGATTCCAACATTGGTTTGGTATTTTTTTCCATATCCATCTGATTATGCTAGACTGCTTGATATTTCTTTTCTGTGTATTTGGCCATTTCCTCCCTCCTATCATTCTGTTTCTTTCCCTTTTCTTGCTACTTAATTCAGTCTGTCTGTTCTTCCATTTGCTCTAAAGATACTTCCTTTGTAATTTGACATAAGGTGTCAGATTTTCTAAGTTTTACTATCTCTGATCTCGATACTGATGTTACCAGAACCTGAAAGCAAAATGTCAGATCAGTAGAGCCTGAAGTACAACTAGACAGAAGACATGTTTTTCTCCAGCTGGCATTTAAGAAATCACATGAAAGTGCATATAGGAGAGAACTCTCAGTGTTCCTAAATCGTTATGGTAATGTTATGCAATTGATCAGTATTAGAGTTTTTCTAACACCATATTCTTTGTGCCAGTTAGCACATATTTAAAATACTATTAATAAGTCACGGATTTTAATCCAAAATGGAAGTATATTAAGTAGTCCGAGCTCCCATTCCACCCACTGACACCTATATGAAAATGAGTAACTAGTTGGAGATAACAGATGCCCTCTGGAAAGATAGCTCATTTTGATGTGAAGGCCTGCTGAGATGGAGATTAACCATCATTGATAATGATTTTGTCTGGTAAATGACAGTAGTTGTTCTGGGTAGTTTGAGTTATGGGTAATCAGGCCTCACACATCCTGTCCCAACATATGAAACAGCCAAGTCTTGAGGCCATTAGTGTAGACAGTAAAGAGTTTTCACCCTGATTTTGGTACCTTACATAAATACAGTAACTGTGTTCTTCAGCTGCCCTGGTTTGTCTCTTGGGATGCTGATGGAATCAGAGTTTTACCGGAGTTCACATTTGGTAAGAACCAGCTACATATCCCATTCAATACTATCTTCTTGCAAATAAGCAGGGTCGCCCCTACTTCACCTGCCCTACCAAATCCTCCCATTCCTGGAAGTAGGAAGTAGGATCTAAACCTTCCTTCTGCATGTCACCTAGCTCTGTCTGGATTCTAGAGAATGTGCTATCACTACTCATTCTCTTTTAGTAAAGTTGCATGTCCGAGTTTAGAAAGCCTAGTAGCTGCCATGAGCACTACAGGCAACCATAACCATTAATTCTGCTTGCAGCACACAATTAATATTAGAGTTTTGAACCTGACAGAGAAAAGCATCTAAGGTGTGTATGGATTTCAGGAATCCCACTGACGGTATAAAATGATTCACAGGATGTTAAAGTATGAGTACGTCTAAAGGTTTTGCTTTCCTGAGGATGTTTAAATGTAATTTTGAAAGGTACAAAACCTATGGATTAAATATGCACAATAAACCTTCAGGCTAAAATAGTCCATCGGAAAATTATCTCTAATTTTAAAAGTGTCAGTGTTTCATTTATGGAAAAAAAATACAAAATTAGTCAGAGTTATTAAAAATAAGAAGCTTTCACAGGCTCAAGTAAGCAATATTTTAGCTGTAGAAGAAAATCTGAATATGTATCACTTAAGAAATCAGAAATTTACAGATGAAAACTGTCAATATCCTCTTGGTGATATTGCTGTGAAAAATTACGTGAGAAAAGAAGTATATAACTTTTATTGGACTGTAATGCAGTTTAACATGCACATTGACATCAGAGTTATGTTTTGTTATTTGCACTCGAGAGTGAAACAAAAAATAAATGATGTCCATCTTCCATGAACAAACACAGGCTGCACATCCAATCTTCTTGCTTATATTCCTGCGCTAAAAGTAGATCTCAAATAGATCTAGAATAGGTAATTGTAGATTGACAGATTTCTTGTTTCCATGGTGCATAAAATGGCAGAAGTTTTTCAGTTTGGCTCTGCTTCTATCTGACTTACTGAATAAGAAATTGGCTGGTGTGCAGTAAGGCTTTAAACTGTTTTAAACAATACCATCCAGCAGATACACAGTACTGACAAGGAGCTCGAGAACTCCCACAAATTATCTTTCCAACAGTAGTTAACATGTTATGAAGAACTTGCTGTCTACATATTAATTATTTTGTGATCTGAGAGGTAGGGATTTTTTTTTTTTTCCCCCAATTTAGAAGTACCTTTATTTTGTGTGAGCATCTACCATTTTGTTTCTATTGGCAATAAAATGTGGCAGGCTAAAGGCTGTGGAAGGGAAATGGTCTTTCAGGTAACAGGTCAAACACGAACCTGTTGAATGCGTTGCACAGAGAGCCCATGAGCTTTAGCCCCCAGTGGGAGGTGGCTGTGTGAAACAATGGTGCTAGTCACACCACTGCTCTGCCTCAGCCAAATCTAGCTGTGGGGTCTGACTGCATGCTGCTCTTTTTGCCATGGGGGACTGGTTGAGGCAGGAGGTAGAAGCTGAAAATAGCTCTTACACATCCTGTGAGGTATCCTGAAGAGAGAAGTAGCTGACTCATGCCCAGCACAGCAATAGCATTGTG
This sequence comes from Semnornis frantzii, assembly GCA_013399775.1. Classification (NCBI taxonomy): domain Eukaryota; kingdom Metazoa; phylum Chordata; class Aves; order Piciformes; family Ramphastidae; genus Semnornis; species Semnornis frantzii. The sequence continues at coordinate 30,818 of VWYK01075475.1, forward strand.
AAGGGCATGAGACAGCCAGAGATGGGGCTAGGGCTGCCTGCAGAAGGTGGCCAGAGAATCAGAGAGCTCCCTGTGTGGAGCTTGCTGTTACCTGGTGTAGGGGTAAAAGCTATTGGCACAGTAGGGACAGAAGGTCTCAAAACCTCAGTCTGGCCTCCCACGGCTTTTGAGTTTGGAATTCATACCACCTGGAATGTCTTATGATATTTTTTTTTAAATAAATGATCGTTAATTGTAAATGTCCATCTTTGAGAAAATACAGACTCACATCTTTTTAGAAATATGACATTCTTACTGTTCAGTGTTACATAGGCATGGGTAGTATGTGAAAGCCCCATGAACATAAGATTGGAAGAGATTTTCTTGAGTCCAGCCTGGGGCTGTATGCAGTCATAACCTTAGAAAGCTTATCGAGCTCCATCTTAAAAATAATGAGGATTTTTATGTTAGTGGTGCAAAGTCATGAGAAGTTTTGGACCCTTACTGATGATGGTCAGATTGAAAATCAGACATGAATTCTGAAATTTATCCATGAGCAGCTTGTATCCTGCTCTTGCCTGTTTGCCAGTTTTCTCCTTTATCTGCCTCAAATGGTTACAGAAAGAAGTCTTACTCTTCATTGATGATAAATGCGAATGCCTTAAATTTGTCAGTTGGAATGGATTCTGAATGGAATTCAGAATATTACTTTTGGGCAAACAAAAAGAAAATTGACAATATATAAAGACAATATATAAAGAAAGTACTGCAAGTGATACTTTCAAGACCAGGCAACTGAAGAAACCCCCTGTAATCCCTTGCCATTTCCATTTCAGACTGGAGAAGACTCTGGGGGGACTTAATAGTGACCTTCCAGTACTTGAGGGGGGCCTACAAGAAGGACTGTTTACAAAGGCCTGTAGTGATAGGACAATGGGCAATGGTTTTAAACTACAGAATCACAGAATTAGTCAGATTGGAAAGGACCTTCAAGAGCAAGTCCAACCTATTACGCAACACCATCTAATCAACTAAACCATGGCACTAAGCACCACATCTGGTCTTTTTTAAAACACTTCCAGGGATGATGACTCTACCACCTCCCTAGGCAGCCCATTCCAATGGCCAATCACTCCTGTGAAGATTTTTTTCCTAACATCCAGCCTAAACCTGCCCTGGAGCAGCTTTAGGTTGCATCCTCTTGTTCTGACGCTAGTTGCCTGGCAGTAGAGCCCAAGACTCACCTGGCTGCAACCTCCTTTCAGGTAGTTGTAGAGAGAAAAGTAGATTTAGGTTGGACATTAGAAGGAAGTTCTTTTCCATAAGGGTAGTGGAACACTGGAACAGATTGCCTAGAGAGGTGGATGAGGCCTTATCCTTGGAGATATTCAAGGTCAGGCTTGGCAGGGCTCTGGGCAACCTGATCTAATGGAGGATGCCTCTGCTTACTATATGGGGGATGGACTAGATGACCTCTGGAGGTCCCATCCAACCCAAACCATTCTATGATTGTATGATTTTGCAATTGTGTACTGTAACAATCTTCCTTTTCCTTGGTCAAAGTCATCACACCAGAGTAGTGTGGGTAGAATTGCAACCAATCTAGAAACTATTTTTTTTACCTCATTTGAGGCAAATTGAAGGGTCTGTGATATGTTACATAATAACAGCATGTATTAAATCTCATACTTAAAACTTCTCATTCTCCCATTGTATTGTAGGCAATTGCAGTTCTTTCAAAAGAAGAAAGTTTACAGACTGTTCCAATCTATCGTTGCTTGTGTGATGCTGTAGTTAAACTTTATAATGGCTTAAATTTAAAATACATGAATTCTCAGATCACTAATGCTCACTTGATTCTGGTCCCTGATTCCCAACCACATGAGCAATCAGTATGCAGGGGCAGTTAAGCAGGCATACTCAATTTATGAGGTGCTTGTGTTGCCACATGAGTGATCAACTGTACATGCACAATGTTGGTGGTAAGTTATACAGTGCCCTGTTGAGGCCATCTCATGTCATTGGCAGAGGGAGCTGCTGGTGTAGGGCATGCAGCAGCATGTTCATTACTGCAATTTATGGGGCTTGGTGTGGTGCATATGTGTTGTAGGCCATGGGAGTCAGAGTTGTCTTTTGTGGCTCTGCCATCCATTCCTGGGACCAGCACTGTGGAGAGTCCAGGAAAAACTGAGGCAGATGCCTTTTATGACCACACAGCATAGCAGCATGGGTTGTGTTCTGCCAATGTCTCAGCTCTTCTTTTACAGCTGGAGGTACAGCTGGAGGTACAGCAAGACTCTCAGTGCCACCAAGAGAGCTGCATTTCCTTGCCAGGGCATTTCGCTGGTTGGTGAGGGAAGAGAATATAAAGTATGGGCTAAACATAACTCCATATCTCAGGTGTGGCTGAGATGGAAGGTATGGAAAAGATTGCAACAGTGGAGATTACTGCTTTTGTTAGCTCAGAGCTGCAACAGGAGTGCTGACTAGTATGACTGCCAGAGTTGGAATTCCAGGGATGTGCAAAACATCCCTAATGGATATTTATGTTGAGATTATCTCTGACTTATGAAAAGGGAGACTCCACGCAGCTGGTATTGACTTTAAAGGAATGCCACAATTATTTTTTGCAGGCTAACAAACATCAAGCACTGGCATTTCTTTCAGTTCACGGTAGGGAGAATAACATCATGACTTACCTCAAGAGAAGTATAAGATATGAATTGTATATTATCTGTGAATCACAAGTGTACGTGAGACAATCTATATCCGTGCATAGATGGGATTTCCTTGCTTTCTTTGGGTGACTAGAGACATGTATCCACAATGTCTGCTCAGAAGAGAAAATATTTATATGAAAAGGGAAAAAATTTCCCCTATCATTCTCCAAGTTAGTGTGACAAAGCGTGTTTTGCTGCCCTCAGTGTCAGTTGTATGCAAGAGCAAGTATTTGGGAGCTTATGTGTGGACAGCAACTAGCGAAAGGAAAGCTTTATAGTCAGCTGGACTTGTGCAAATGATTCAGGTGAATGATACTACTCGGTGCTTTCTGCTTTAGCTCATGAAGTTGCTTTGTGAAGTTGCTCAGCCACCAGTTGAATAGCTGCAAAAGGATGATGTGGTTGGCTGGATGAAATCTAGGTTGTAGAGATCTATTTGACCTAATTTGGATACATGTTTCTTCCTGAGAGACTTATTGCATGCTGCTTCTAAAGCAATAAACTGCAACAGTTCAGAGGCGTCTGGAACTATGACAGCTTCCATCCAAGAAGTGCAAAAAGGTTTGGGGAAATAAAAGATGTTTCAACACATGACCAAATACTAAGGAAAAAAACCGAAAAAACAACGGACTCTTCTGCAAGGAGCCTGCAACAACTAATGGACAAAATGTGAGCAAACAGACTTGTGTGAGAGCTGCGAAGAGAAACAGCTTTGGTTAGGATCAGTGCTGTTGTACTTGGGAAGATACTCAGGATGACTGACAAAGGTTTCTGCAGTAAGTGACAACTCCACATTTTTGCAAGCTCTAAGAGGTTATCCCTAGTTTTTATTTGAGGTTTGGGCATACATAGGGCATACCCCAAACGCATTCCTTCAGTTTCCCAGTGCTGTGTATCTTCAGAAAGCATGTGGACAATAAGCTGTATGTCACCGTTCACAACATGACCCTGCACTATTTAATACAGGGGTGGCAGTGGGTTAGGATACGAGGAGTAAGGTGCTTAAGAAGGTCAGGCCAGGGCATTAGCTCTCACTATTAACTGTTTCAGAGCTGAGAGAGACTTTGTACTCTGATAAAAATCTGTAGCTGTAGCTACAGGGAAAGGTGCAAGACAGCTGTGAACTCACTTGACAATGTCCTTGTCACTGTGCACTAACTGACAACAGACAGGGACAGTGGGAGATGGGAGGAGCTCAGAGCTGTGCCTAGGTGACATCATACCTGGTCATGCACAGAGTCACAGAGGCCCAGAATTGTAGGGGTTGGAAGTGACCTCTGAAGATCATCTAGTCCAACCTCCCTGCCTAAGCAGGAACATGTAGAATAAATCACACAGGAACATGTCAAGGCAGGTTTTGAATGCTTCCAGAGATGGAGACTCCACAACCTCTGTCAACAGCCTGTTCCAGTGCTCTGCCACCCCTCAAAGTTAAGAATTTTTTTCCTTGAGAGTCCTTAGAGAAGCAGCAGAACAACAGTGAATTGGAGCTGGAGGAGCACTCTGGGCCAAGTATTTGCTTGTGCACTTCCCTGCTACTTACAGGTAGTAATCCTCTTGCACGGTATCAGCCTCTTTGGTCAAAACAGAGAGAAGAAAACCTGCTCGTGCTCCTGTATATCTGGGATCCAATTTGCACCTGAATTAGGCCAGCTAGTGGATTTCTGGGCTTTTT
>VWYK01075478.1:0-22157 GCA_013399775.1 Semnornis frantzii
GGGGCTCCAGGACTGTACACAGGGAGACTGATCCTTCTTAAATCAGGTTTCAGAATTAGGTTTAAAGCCTTTTACTGCAAGGTTTTAAATGCTCTCTGTGTTTAAGGCTGACATTTGTTAGGTGTGTGCTCTGAAACAAAGCTCCTTGAGCACAGCTGGGGATTTCTGTCTTCAAAGGTCCAAAACCAAGCAAGCTCTACCTGGACTCTGAGGACCCTCAGACAGCTTCAGAGTGTGGGATTGCTGACATTTCATGACACATTTAGGCACTGCATCTGAAACTAATTAAAAGGAAGGTGACTGATAGCTGATAGGCACAGATTGCTGGCTTGTGTTGTGCTATCTGAAAATTGCATGACCATTCCCAGCTGTTGTTCCAGCATGGGACCAGCTGTCCCATCAAATCATGCCACAGAATAGCAGCACAGAAACCTTCTACATTATCCTGCCACAAGAAAGCAACCACCACCACCAAGACCCAGCAACAACAAAGAAAATCTTGAAAGCTAATTTTTTTTCTTTCTCTGATAACATTGTACCTTCCAGGAAGCAGATGTGAGCAGAGCCCAAGTTCATCCTAGCTTTGTAGGCCCCAGAATTTGATTTTCTGAATGTATCTAAACTTCTAAACTTTATTTGCATAGCACTTGAATTACTCTCATAATCCTTTCTCCTCCAGATTTCTAATCATAGCATCATTAAGGCTGGAAAAGACCTCTGAGACCATCAAGGCTCCAGAGGAGAGTGATGAGACTGGGGAAGGGAGTGGAAGGAAAATCCGATGAGGAGAGGCTGAGGGAGCTGAGGGTGTTCAGCCTGGAGAAGAGGAGGCCCAGAGGGGACTCTCTACAATTACCTGGAGGGAAGTTGTAGTCAGGAGGGGCCAGGCTCTTCTCCCAGGCAACTTGTGACAAGATGAGAGGGCATGGCCTGAAGCTGCACCAGAGGAGGCTTAGGTTGGATGTCAGGAAGCACTTTCTTATGGAAAAGAGAATTAGACACTGGAATGGGCTGCCCAGGGAGGTGGTGGAGTCACTATCCCTGGAGGTGATTAAGGAAAGATTGGATGTGGCACTAAGTGCCATGGTCTAGTCCATATGGTGGTGTTAGGTCAAAGACTGGACTTGGTGATCTCAGAGGCCTCAATAATTCCATGATTCTGTGAAGTTCAACCATCAACCCAGCACCACCGTGTGCAATAAAGCATGTCCAAAGTTCCATGGCTTTTTAAAACACATTCAGGGATGATTACTCTGCCACCTCCATGGGCAGCCTAATGTGCAGTGTGACAGAACATGGTGCTAATGGAGCAGTGTATCCTGCCTGTGTGGAACCTGTGCATGCCTATAAAGAAAGACTGAGAGAAGCAAGAACAGAAAATGTTCAGACTTTAGAAGCATTTCTTTAGAGCCACAAGGATGACTGGGGGACTTGAGCATCTTTTCTATGAAGAGAGTGAGAGACCTGGGTCTGGAGAAGGCTGAGAGGGCATCTTATTAATGTCTATACATATCTGAGGGGTGGGTGTCAAGAGGAAAGGGACAGGCTCTTTTCAGTGGCACCTGGTAATAAGACAAAGAATAATGGATATAAACTAGAACACAGAAAAGTTCCACCTCAACATGAGGAGAAACTTCCTCACTGTCAGGGTGACAGAGCACTGGAGCAGGTTGCTGTGAGAGGTTGTGGAGCCTCCTTCTCTGGGGACTTCAAAGCCAACCTGGACATGTTCTTGTGTGACCTGCCCCAGAGGATTGTGCTTTGACAGGGGGTTTGGACCTGATGATCTCTGGAGGTCCCTTCCAACCTCTTAACATTCTGTGATTCTAGAATTCTGTAGATGTGTTCATCCTCACAACACAGCTGTATGTTACAGACCTAGAGCTAGATCTATGTCATCTATATCTTAATTATTAAGTGGAATGCTTGGTTGTTTTGTTTTGTTTGTGTTTTTGTTCGTTTGGTTGGTTTGGTTTGGTTAATTTAATTATAGTTTGTGTTTTACTTCTGCCATTTGCAAGAGATTGTGGCATTCAAGATGTAAAATCAGATTTGTCTTAGAATTTAGATTCTGGAGGGACAGACTCAGCAAAGGCCAAGACTAGCAGAAGAAGCCCCATTTTATTTTCCTTTTCTAAATCTAACTGGATGTAAGTATTTAAGTGTACAACCTGTATATTAACAACCTATTTGCTGCTATATTTGATCCCAGATGTGAAACTGTCAGGAAATGGGTTACTATAAAATACAGAAGTGAGGATTCTGCTCTCACCAGCTTGCCTGAGAAACAGGCACAAACCTTAGAACTGTAATTTAAATATTTTGAATTTTCTGTTTCTATTTGTTGATTAGGTGTGGAAAATAATAATAAAATCTCTAGAGTCTAATGTTTCTGGGTCTTACAATGTCAGATACCTGGAATAATGCCACTCAACTGATCTCAATACCATTGATATAGAATAGGTGGAAGGGTAAAATTAGACTTAAGACCTTTTCTAGTTGCTCTGTCCTCAAGGCTTGGGGCTCTAGATGGGTGGCAGAGGCTCTCTATGAACCAGGGGCAAGAGAAAGGGAATAAGTGAGAGAGACTGATGGTTTGGAGAAAAAAATGAAACCAGCTTTAATAAAAACAATAACAATCCAATTAAATAGATACAAGTAGATATAAACCAATATAAAACCAAACTCCCTGATGGCAGTGATGTCATTACCACCAATGGTGCTGTGGGCAGGCATTGAGGAAGTCCCAGACTGGCAGATGGGAACCAGATTCAGGAGCAGGATTGTGGAACTGGATTCAGAATCACAGAATTAATAAGGTTGGAAAAGACCTTTGAGATCATTGAGTCCAACCTATCACCTAACACCTTCTAATTAAGTAAACTATGGCACCATGTGCCTCATCCAGTCTCCTTTTAAACACCTTCAGGAGTAGTGACTCACCACCTCCCCAGGCAGCCCATTCCAATGCTAATCACTCTTGCTATGAAGAACTTCCTAACATCCAGCTTAAACCTGCCCTGGTGCAGCTTGAGACTCTGTCCTCTTGTTCTGTCCCTGGCTGCCTGGCAGAAGAGGCCAACCCCACCTGGCTACAACCTCCTTTCAGGTAGTTGCAGACAGTAATGAGGTCTGCCCTGAGCCTTCTCTTCTGCAGGCTGCACACCCCCAGCTCCCTCAGCCTCTCCTCACAGGGCTGTGCTCCAGCCCCCTCACCAGCCTTGCTGCCCTTCTCTGGACACGTTCAACCTCCTCAACATCTTTCTTAAATTGAGGGCCCCAGAACCGAACACAGCACTCAAAGTGTGTCCTAACCAGCATGAAGTGGAGGGGCAGAAACACACAGATCAGAACTGAAGGCAGAATGGACAGGGTCCTCCTGAAATGCTGGCCACTGAAGAAGAGACTTGACCCTGGTGATCCTTTAGCTTTATATTGGATATGAACAGAATGGAATCCCTTGTTGGTCAGTTTAGAGTCACCTGTCCTGTCCCCTCCTCCCCACAGGTGCCACTTCTGACTTTGTGCAGCCCAAGGTGGGGCACAAGATGTGGCAGTGCCCTTGGTCTGCACAGGAGCAAGACTAAGCCAGAGCCTTTCTGCAGCCCAGCCCTTGGCAGTAACTCTCCTTATCAGTACACTCACTGCTAGCAGCAGCCCCTGGCTGTGCAAACCTGCTCTGAACTTCAGAACGTGTCCTCACTGAGCAGAGACTGAGCTGAGAAGTCACAGCACTGACCAGAATTGGTTCTGCCCTAGCTCAAACCAGGACATCTCTTTAGCCTGGCAAGACCTTTATCTGCTGCAGTCTTTGCTGTACGTGCAAAGCTCAGACTTCAGTGCTTTTAACCTACAGAATGAGAAGCAGCAGTGTCCTCAGGTGAAAGGAGCTCTATTTAAGCAGATTCAAAGGCTACACAGCGTGGGAGAAACTTGTAATTTGAGCCAGTGTGGGCGGCTGAATGCACTGAATGTTTTATGGAGCTTTTAAAAGCTGTGAGCTGACAGCATCTCTTACCTTACCTACTGCCCTGAACACTATTTCATCCTGTCCTTGAGCAAGGCTGCCTGGGGGAGGTAAGGCTTGTTGAATGATAAAGATCTGGCAGCATTTAGAAACCTCCCTCTCCTTCAGTTAAAATTAGGCTCAGAAATCATAGGATCTACTCTGCCCTAGTGAGACCACATCTGGAGTACTGAGAGCAGCTCTGGGCTGCCCAGTTCAAGAGAGACAAAGAACTACCAGAGGGAGTGCAGCAAAGGAGGGCTACAGAGATGGTAGGGGGACTGGAGCATCTCCATGATGAGGAAAGACAGAGAGACCTGGGGCTCTCTACCTGGTAGAAGAGAACAGTGAGAAGGGATCTTCTCAGAGCTTATCAATTGCCTCAAGCTGTGCCAGGGCAGGTTTAGGCTGGATGTTAGGAAGAAGCTTTTCACAGAAAGAATGATTGGCATTGGAATGGGCTGCCCAGGGAGGTAGTGGAGTCACTATCCCTGGAGGTGTTTAAAAGGAGGCTGGATGAGGCACTTAGTGCCATGGTTTAGTTAATTAGAAGGTCTTACGTGACAGGCTGGACTCAGTGATCTTGAAGGTCTTTTCCAACCTGATTAGTTCTGATTCTAAAGGTTCAGACTCTTTAGAGGAGCTCAGAGACAGGACATGTGGCAACAGGCACAAACTGCAACGCAGCAGGTTCCATCTGAACAGGAGGAGTTACTTTTGTTCGTTGTTGAGAATGCTGGAGCCCTGGAGCAGTCTGCCCAGAGATGTTGTTTGGTCTCCCCTGGAGAGATTCCAAACCTGCCTGGATATGATCCTGTGCTCTGGGGAACTTGTTTTAGCAGGAATGTTGGATGGGATGATCTCCAGAGGTCTCTTTCAACTCCTAGCATTCCATGACTCTGTGTGAAGTCCTCTGCAAGTTTATGGTGTGGCACTTTTTAAAGGAGTATGGAAGAAGTGATGTTGTGAGGAGCCAGACAAGGGTCGCATAGTGCACAGAGAGCACTTCCAAGAACGAAGGCTGATGTCAACAAACAAAGGTCAGATACACAAAATCCTGTATCTGCTTTGGCCATGCTAACAGCAAACCAGCTGCACACATGGGCAGTTGTCACACTGAGCCTACTTCAAAGGCTTGTTGCAGTTTATTAACTCGGATTCAAGAAGGGCAATGTGGGTGCCAAGGCAGACACAGAAGTCTTTCTTGAACAACCATTTCTTCACATGGCATTGCACCCTTTCAGAAGAGTTGTCAATACTTAGCTGGCTTCGTGGCTCTTCACAGCAAGAGCAATTGGCCATTGGAGTGGGCTGCCCAGGGAGGTGGTGGAGTCATCGTCCCTGGGTGTGTTTAAAAGGAGGCTGGATGAGGCACTTGGTGCCATGGTTTAGTTAATTAGAAAGGTTAGGTGATAGCTTGGACTCAGTGATCTCAGAGGTCTTTTCCAACCTGGTTAATTCTGTGATATAATTAGGAAGCTGAGCTGCATGCTTTGTGTGGTTACATTTAATTGCCGAGCCTAAAGGAAGGGAGATAAGCTGGGTGGGATAGGAGGTGGGCCATGGGTTTTAGCTGGAATTATCTGGGAGGGTGGGCAGTTTAGCTAGAGGGCCATCCAGTATCCAGAGGAAGGATTGAGAAGTTTCTCCTGTTCACCAGCTGTTTCAGACAATGCATTGGAAGTTTGGATGAGAGGCAGGCTCCTGGCAGCCCTTGCACAGGCACCATCCTAGAGCCATGCTGGAGGCAGAGGGAGAGAGGGTGAACAGAGCATTTAAAGGCCTCAAAGCTAGGAGCTAGGCAACATTCCTGGCATGTAATTAAAAAAAAGGCATGTCCAGTAGGTCTAGGGAGGTTTTTCTCCCCCTCTACTCTGCCCTGGTGAGATCACACCTGGAATACTGTGTCCAATTTTGGGCTTCCCAGTTCAAGAGAGAGAGAGACCTGCTGGAAAGAGTCCAACAGAGAGCCACAAGGATCATTGGGGGACTTGAGCATCTCCCCTATGGAGAGAGACTGAGAGCCCTGGGGCTGTTTAGTCTGGAGAAGAGAAGACTGAGAGGAGATCTCATCGATGTGTGCAAATATCTGAGGGGTGGATGGAGCCAATCTCTTTTCCCTGGCCAGCAGCAATAAGCCAAGGAGCAACAGCTACAAACTGGAACATAGAAGGTTTCACCTCAACATGAGGAGAAACTTCTTTACAGTGAAGCTGACAGAGCACTGGAACAGGCTGCCCAGGGGGGTTCTGGAGAGTCCTCTGGAGACTTTCAAAACCTGCCTGGATGCATGCCAGTGTGGGCTACCCTAGGGGATCCTGCCTGGGCAGGGGGGCTGGACTTGATAATCTCTGGAGGGCCCTTCCAACCTCTAGGGTTCTGTGATTCTGTGAACAAGTGGCATTGTATGGTTCTACAAGTCTGTGATCTCAGTTTGCAAACTCTCTGAGGGCTCATCACAGGCCTTTTGCAGCAGCAATGTCCACCCAGGCTCACATCTGCTCTATGTGCATCAGCATTGGTTTGGTTTATGCTTGATGAAGTTTCTTTCTTCCAGACAGATAGAAGATCCCTTACAAACCTCTTTCAACTCTAGTCCCAGGATATTTTCCTTAGTGTGTACAGCTACAGATTCCTTATCTTACCTAAAGCGAAGATACCACAGGGGTTGTTTACAAAAGACCAGTAGCAAAAAGGGCTGATAGTTCTGAACTGCAAATATCTGTTGACTTTGGAGCCATCTAAAAGTGAGAACTGAGCTCAGCTTTAGTTAAAAAAAAGAGCTCAGCTTCAGTGAAAGAAAATAATATTTAAAAAAAAAAAGCAAACTTTAGGAAAAAAAAAAAAAATTTAAAAAAAAAAAAAAAAAAAAAAAAGCTGGGCATGTATAAAACACTTCCTGGGATTGTGATTTCTCTGAAGTGCTGTCAGTTAAAAGTTGGTTTTCATCCAGCAGCTCCAGCTGGGGACTCCAGCTGTTCCTCCTAAATGTTAAGATATTTGATTCAGGAAGCCTCTCACCCAGAGGATTGCCCTTTCAAGGAGATTCATAGTCCACTCACCTTTTGTATTTCATTCCGTATATCATAGAACCATAGAATGTTTTGGGGTTGGAAAGGATCTTTAAAGATCACCTAGTCCACCACCCCCAACCTGCAGTGAACAGTGGTAGCCAGGTGATAAATTGCTAATAGGTGATAAATTGATAGATAAGCTGCTCATTAGTTAAAAGGCTTGAAAGTAAAGTGAGAAAGAAAGGATTTGTGGAGGCTGTGGACTTGAGGATGAAACTGCTGTTGGTGCAAGCTGGTGAGTGCTCCTATGGGCTTTGATGAAAAAGTCTTATTATGGCTGTTTAAATGGGTGTCATGTGTAGTTCATGCTGATTATTGGAAGGGGTGGCTGGGCATTCTTCTCGTGGTTGGAAGTGTTTCTTCTTTAGCTCCTTCTACATGTGGACTTTTCTGCTTAAGAGTGCCCAGGCTGGGGTTGTGGAGTTTCTGTCTCTGCAGGTATTTGAAACCCACCTGGATGTATTCCTGTGTGATTTGGTATAGGACACCCTGCTTTGGCAGAGGGGTTGAACTAGATGAGCTTTTGAGGTCCCTTCCAGCCCCTGCCATTCTGTGATAAAGAGGTAGCAACAGTTGGGTCTGTTCTTCCCAGTAACAGGTGTCAGGACAGGAGGTAACAGCCCCAAGCTGTGCCAGAGGAGGTTTAGGTTCAACATTAGGAACAATTTCTTAACCAAAAGGGTTGCTAAATTCTGGAAAAGGCTGCCTAGGGAAGTGATGGAGTCACTGCCCCTGGGAGGATTTAAAAGCAGCGTAGATGTGGTGTTGATGGACATGGTTTAGTGGTGAACTTGGCAGTGCTGGGTTAAAGGCTGGATTTGATCTTCTCCAACTTAAACTGTTTGATGATTCTGTGACTTCTGACTCTGTTTATCCTTAGGCTGCTCTGTTACAGCCTTAAAGTGAACGGCAGTGGTGTTTCCTGTAGGCAAAATGTCCCTTTCTTGGGAAAGCAAGAGGTGGGTATTCTTTGATTAATGCTGATTCAGCATGGTTTGAGGTGTGGTTTGAAATGTAAGACCATGCAGTTGTATAGCAGTGCCACTTTCTACCCAAGGAAGTTTCTCCTGTCTGTTGGAGAAGCTATTTAGTTTTAGTAAGACATCAGGATGCACTGAAATTGATATTTCTTTCTTGTCCAAGGTGAAAACATCAGCTTTTGAATTTTAGTGAAGTCTCTGCAGGTAAGTGACACAGTTTCTGGCAGTGTCTTTTAGTCAAGGAGTTCTCAAGACAGTGAATGCTTTCTAATGCATGCATCATTGGTGGAAGCTACCCTTCAGCCTTTAGTTAGCCATTTAACACTTATCAAAGCTTAGTTCTGGAGAACTAAGGCCAAATGCCAGGTCCTGCACTTGGGCCACAACAACCCCAAGCAATGCTACAGGCTTGGGGCAGTGTGGCTGAAAAGATGCCCAGCTGGGGGTTGTAATTGCCAAGCAGCTCAATATGAGCAAGCAGTGTGCCCAGGTGGCCAAGAAAGCCAAAGGCATCCTGGCTGGGGTTAGAAATGCTGTGTCCTGCAGGAGTAGGGAGATGACTGTCTCCTCATGCTCTGCTCAGGCCACACCTTGAGTATTGTGTTCAGTTTTGGGCACTTCATTACAAGAGATGCGGAGGTGCTGGAGTGGGTCCAGAAGAGGGCAGCAAAGCTGGGGAAGGGCCTGGAGAATAATCTTGTAGAGTAGGGTTCTAGGTTGGACTTGATGATTCTGAGGGGCTTTTCCAACCTGAATATTTCTGTGACCCTGTGATTCTGTGAACTGGTCCTTGTGAGAAACACTTTTAAGGAGCTGGACTGTCCTGAAATGACAAGCCAGTTTAATTACTTCAGCTTGAAGTAGCACTTTTCCTATGTGGTCACTAAGGATTGTTGTCTTGTTTAAGCCTATTTCTGACAGAACTAAAATGACTTGAAAATACTTCTCATCAGCCACAGCTGGCAATTAGCATGAAGTTAATTATCTGTGTTGGAGTGAGATTGGTCTCTTGCCATCATTTTTGGCAGCACATGCAAAAGAGACAATACTGGAGTCAGACCCAGGCCCATGGACCCCCTGTGGCTGTCTCCACACTTATGAAAAGAAAATCCATGATATTAGCAATGATGTATTGACTTTTTGAGCTGTTCCAGGCCTTGTCCCCAGAGCATCCAAGGAAAAGAAGAGTTAAATATGAGCTCCAGGAAACAGCAGAGTAAACACAGAGTGTGTTAAGCCCAGGCAGCCAGTCTGGAAGGATGTTAGGCACAGAGTTATCTGCCGTAGTTTCTGGCATGCTCTGTTGTGGCTTTCAGTTTGTTCTGCAGTACAAAATGAATATTAAGACCCTGAGATGCTGGAGTGTGCCCACAGAAGGGCAACAAAGCTGGTGAAGTATCTAGAGCACAGGTCTTGTGAGGAGCAGTGAGAGAACTGGGGTTGTTTAGCGTGGAGAAATGGAGGCTGAGGGGAGACCTCCTCGCTCTCTGCAACTCCCTGAAAGGAGTTTGTAGTGAGGTGGGGGTGGGTCTCCTCTCCCTGCAGCAAACAATAGGACAAGAAGGAATGACCTCAAATTGTGCCAGGGGAGGTTTATGCTGGACATTAGGAAAAATTGCTTTCCCAACATGGTTAGCAAGTCCTGGAAGAGGCTGCCCAAGGATATGGTGGAGTGTCAGGTCTCTGGAGGGATTTAAAAGCTGTGTAGATCTGGTGCTGAGGGCTGTGGTTTGGTGATGACTTGGCAGTACAAATTAATGGTCTTTTCTGACCAAATCAATTCTGAGTCTCTACAGACTCTTTCATTGTGCCTAGAGCACAGGGCTGTGAAAAGATTCCTGGCTGCCTCTTTCTGCAGAGGTTCCCCATTGCAGTGAGTGCAACTGGGAGGAGTCTGTGCCATCTGCAATGGACAATCTCAAACCCATTCAGGTAGCTTTGACTCAACAGCAAATATTCTGTTAAAGTCTGTGTCAGCAGCTCACCAGAGGAAGCATTGCTTGCTTCCAAGCAAGTGCTTTTGAAGGCCTATCCCCACAAAATGTTGGCATCATTCCCACTGTGAATCTGTGGTGCCCTGGTGTGACCTCGCCTTGAGTACTGAGTTCAGTTTTGGGCTTCCCAGTTTAAGAGGGACAGGGATCAGCTGGAGAGAGTCCAGTGGAGGGCTACAAGGACAATTAGGGGACTGGAGCACTGCCTGATGAGGAGGCTGAGGGACTGGGGGCTTTTAGTCTAGAGAAGAGAAGACTGAGTGGATTCGAAAAATGTTCACAAATATCTGAGGGGTGGGGATCAGGATGGGGGGGACAGGCTCTGCTCTGGGGATAGGACAAGGAGCAATGGATGGAAGCTGCAGCACAGGAGGTTCCAGCCCAACACAAGGGGGAACTTCTTTACTGTAAGCCTCACAGAGCAGTGGCACAGGCTCCCCAGAGAGGTTGTGGAGTCTCTTTCTCTGGAGACTTTCAAGCCCTGTCTGGTTGTGTTCCTGTGTCACCTGAGCTAGATTGCATGGTCCTACTTTGGCAGGGGAGATTGGACTCACTGATCTCTTTGGGTCACTTGCAGTCCCTGACATCCTGTGGTCCTGTGTGATCCTGTGACACTGGTGTGTTATGGCCAAAGTGATTTCAGTGCTGCAGTCAGCTGTGTTCCAAATCCTTTGGGCCTGGAGAAGCATTGCAAGCAGTTAGAAGTATTTTGTCATTTACATGAAAATACTTCTGCATTATCTGTGCCTGATAAACACCACTGGGAGGGTGAGGAGGGTATGGGACTGAGGACTTGCAACACCAAACTTTCCAGTCTCTTTTATTATTTGTTAAGTGACCTTAATTCAAGTTCATTACTGCTAATTTTCACTACTAGTGGCTACTTACTAGTGGTGCACAACACCATCATAAATCCTTTCAAAGACCTTTAAGTGAGATGTAGTTTAGAGAGAGGCTGTTTTATTTTTTTTCACTAGAACAATGGGAAGGACTGGAATGGGAGAAGCCAATAAAACAGACAAACTTTTTGAGTCATCCAAGATCATCTTCAGCTGAAAATTTAGAAGCAGGAACAGCAGACCAAAGAATGGGGTGAGAATGATTGCTTTGAGGATGAAAGGACAGAAGAGAGTTTCCAGCCCATTCTGAAGTTTGCCAGCCCTTTGCTCAGGATTTCCTGAAGCATCTGGATTACGTTGTTGGGGCCAAGGTACTTGTCTGTGCTGTGAAGGTGGAAATACCTACATACATGAGGGATGCAAAAGAAGTCCAAAGTCTCAGTATGGAGCTCTTCTCCACCTTCCCAGCCTGCATCTAGCTTGGGAACCCAGGCATGAGGTCCTGTGACGTGCTGCAGGTGATACTGCTTTACCCCATGTGCTGGCTATGTCTATGACTATAGCAATCCTGACTGGCTCCCTATAATCTGGAAGCCCCCAACACAAGCAGGACATGGATCTGTTGAAGCATGGCTGGAGGAGATCACAGAATCACAGAATTAATCAGGTTGGAAAAGACCTCTAAGATTTTCAAGTCCAACCTTTCACTTAACCCTTCTACTTAACTAAACTATGGCACTAAGTGCCTCATGCAGTCTCCTTTTAAACACCTCCAGGGATGGTGACTCCACCACCTCCCTGGGCAGCCCATTCCAACGCCAATCACTCTTGCTGTGAAGAACCTAAACCTGCCCTAGCACAGCTTGGGGCTGTGTCCTCTTGTTCTGAACAGCAATGTGAGGCCTGGAGCCCCTCTTCTATGAGAGAGTTGGAGTGTTTCAGCCTGGGGAACAGAAGCTTCCAGGGAGATCTTCCTACCTTGCAGTACTTAAAGGCGCCTATGAGAAAGATGGGAACAGACATTTTAGCAGGACCTGTTGTTACAGAACAAGAGGTGATGATTTTAAATTAAAGAGGGGAAATGCAGACTGGGCACAAGGAAGACATTTTTAAACTGAGGGTAGTGAAACCCTGGTCCAGCTTGCCCAGAGAGGTGGTAGAAGCCTCATCCCTGGAAACATTCCAGGTGATATTGAATAGGACTCTGAGCAACCTGATGTAGTTGAAGATGTCCCTGCTGACTGCAGGAGGGTTGGACAAGATGACCTTTAAAGGTTTTCTCCCACATGAAACGTTCTATAATCTGGCCTGTCTTTATTAAAAAAACATCTTGAATTATCCTGCCTTCATCTGCTTAAGTGTTCTCCTAACAGGGTTTCTTCTTCAAGCACCATGTCCTTAAAATTTAGGTAAGCAATAAGGACATAGGAGGATAGATCACCTATAAATACATTCCTGATCCTGGGACTGCAAGCCTTGTGGCTGCATATCCACATAAACCAAGGACTGTGAGCAACCTGTGAACCTGAGCAGAGTCAGAGCAGCAGGCACTGACCTGTAGTCTGTAATATAAGGTGGGATTTCTTGCACCCTTTCTCCCTTACTTAGGTTTCCTCTGTGTGAAATACAGGATCCACAGTCATATTTTTGCTGGTTTTATCACCAATTCAACTACAAGGCTTTCAGCTGCCTTCTATAAAAAACCCTGTTGATAATGGTGACATCTACTCCAAATGCAAGTTATTTATTTTTTGATGACAAAGAGGCCTTGATACCATTAAAAACACAGCTACAAAGCCTCAGTATGAAGTTTGCTCTTAAAAAAAAAAAAAAAGTTATTGCAACAGCTGCTGATCCAAAACACTTCACATGTGGGAATGCTTAGCTGAAGAAAGAAGAGTTCATGTGTGTAAAGATAAGAGATCTGCAAAGACAGGCATAGGACTTGGCCATTTAAACTCCTAATCATGAGCTTAAATAGTGAGCTCTAGCTTGTTCCTTTCCCCACTATTTCAGCTGTAGATTTATGGGTGTGCTCTCCAGGGGAGAGATACAGTTGGCATGTGCTGTCATCCTTCATCTGGCCTTTTAAAGAGGCTCCCACCAATGTGGTTGTCTTTTGGGATGGAACATCTTTGTGTGCTGGGAATACTTTTGCTTGCCTTTATTTTTTTTCTGTTGTGGGCTTTGTGCTTTAGAGAAGGGTCTATAAACATACTTGGAGAGACACCAGACTTCTTCACTATGTTACTAGCTCACCAAAGCTGTAATTTCCTAGATAAACTCTCTTGTAGTGTATGCCTATGTCATACCCCTGAGCCTTTTAATGTAAGTTAATGCTAACTACCACTAGTGAAAGTAGTTCCTATACTTGGAATTTAAATGTTGGAAGATGTGGGTTTTCACTGGCTTCATTAGAAAGGTAAGAATTACATTCCAGAACATGATGTGTCCAGCAGGAGTAGGGAGGTGTACTCAGCTCTGGTGAGGCCACACCTTGAGTATTGTGTTCAGTTTTGGGCACCTCTGGTCCAGGATACCTTTCCACTATGCACAGTCCATATAGCCTTAATCAGTAGGAAAAGGAGTAGCTTCCTGGAGAATGTCAGACAGGTGTGTGGTGGTCCTCAGTCATTTTCTTAGTCTCCATACACAAATTTGAGAATATGCCAACCCTTAAAATAACTGCTGAGCTCTTTAGAGAAACTAAAGAGTGTCCAGAGAGGTTGTGGAGTCTCCTTCTCTGGAGACTTTCTGAACTCATGGATGCATTGCTGTGCAAACTACCCTAGGGCATCCTGCTTGGCAGGGGGTCTGGACTCAATGATCTCCGGAGGTAATTTCCAACCTCTAAGGTTCTGTGATTCTGTGAACATGTGAACAAGTGGCATTCCTCTGTCCCTGTGAAGCCTGCTCAGAAACTACTGGACAGGGTGCTGGACAGGCTCCTGGCCCATCTTATTTAGACAATGGTTTTCCCAAGAAAGGCTGGAGCAGAGGATCTCTACAAGAGGACTATGGATGTGCTGGAACATGTCCAGAGAAGGGCCATGAGGATGATCGGAGGGCTGGAGCTCCTGTCCTGTGAGGAGAGTCTGAGGGAGTTAGGGCTGTTCAGTCTGGAGAGGAAAAGGCTCCCAGGTGACAGTACTGTTTTCAAGAGGGGAGACTCTTTAAGGAGAAGCTCTGAGGTGACCTTACAGTATCTTAAGGGGGCTACAAGAAAGCTGGGGAGGGACCTTTTAGGATATCAGGTAGTTATAGGACTAGGGGGAATGGAACAAAGCTAGAAGTGGGTAGATTCAGACTGGATGTTAGGAAGAAGTTCTTCACCATGACAGTGGTGAGACCCTGGAACAGGTTGCCCAGGGAAGTGGTGGAAGCCTCATCCCTGGAGGTGCTTAAGGCCAGGCTGAGATAAGGTTCTAGACCTTTGTTCTTTGAGGTCCCTTCCAACATTAGGTTTTGTGATTCTGTAAACAGCAGCAGCTTGACCTTCTATTGTACTTGTCGAGAAAGAAAAAATAAATTGAAGTTGTAACTAAATTGTTTAATGATCCCCAGGAATCTGTTTAAGCTCAACCACCTGCAGCCCAGCTGACTAATACTATGCTCCTCACCCTGAGAGGCTCATGATAGGATGGCATTGCCCACACAGAGCTCTGCAGCCTTCACCTCAGCCCTGTACCAGCGGCTGTCACACCCACACTGTGTCCTCTGCTGCCAAGAAACGCAACCTGGGTTTGAAGCAAGCCTCTCCACACAGATGAGATGAGCAGTGCATCTCTTCAAACACCTCCACTGCCTTTTCCATTTTGTATGTAGGACAGAGGGGGGGAAAAAATATTCTTGCTGCCAGGTTCTGCCACCTTCATTTAAACTGAGCAGTACATGACTTTGTGAGTCATCTGCAGGTGGTAGCAAGGCTACCTGAAGAAGGAACAGCTTTTCTTTTCTGGGGAATTTCACTGGGATAGAGGTGACTTTTGAAGCACAAGCCTAGGGTGGTACACAGGATGAATGGTGGTAGCACAGTCTGGCTGCAGTGTGAGTAAAGCCAAAAGAGAACATTTTAGAGCAAACAAAAGTCTCTACTCTTGGCAAATGAACACTTCAGGCTGCTGGGACACACAAGTAGATGCTCTCCCAGATCTCCAGCCTGTAGGTTTGCATGATGGGGCTGTCTTCCAAAACATGTGAAGTAGTTCCCCAAATCCTCACATCATATCTCTTAAAGACAACTAAATGCAGCAGGTATGAATCTTGTAGTGCTAGCAGTAAAAAGCCTGCTTTGGGGAGAAAGATAAATGGAAGGAGAAAGGGGGAAATGGTCAATACAAAGTCCAGTTTGGTGTGTTGTTTTTTTCTGGTTATATCACCATATCATGGTTGGATGTGATGATCTTAGAGGTTGTTTTCAACATTTATGATTCTATACCATGCTGGTGCACCTCCACCCCGACACCCTTGGGCAGGTGAGGAGGTAACCCCAAGCAGTTTCTGATAACATGAGCTGCTTCTGCATTTCCATTAATAACAGGAGAGGTCACAACTTGTGGGCTCAGAAGCTTGGAGACCTTTTAAGTGACAGCTATCACATTTCATTTCCAATACAAGCAGATATGTTAGCCAAAGACTTGTTTTCACCATTAGTGTTGGATAATTTTGGCAGTCTGGATCAACTCAAAGGCAATGTCTGAGCTCTCTGGTTGAATGATACATTATTGAGGGCATTAAGTCAATAACTTGACAGTCAAGAAGTTAAGATGTATCTCATTAACATCCCAATTTTTACATCACTCTCACTGCACTGAGTGTCCAAGGTTGGGGGGAGTGGGGGAGAAAGAAAACTCGCCAAAAAACCCCCAGTGGCCCAGGACTGAGCCCCTGCTGTTTCAGAGTGCTTTGAGCTAACTTCAGATGAACACAGCAGGCTGCAAACTTCTTTGGGAAAGGTCAAGAAGTCTGTTATTTTTGTAAAAGGCAGAACTGAAGAAAGGAAGAGCAGCAGGATGAGAGAAATGGATGATATCCTGTCGCTGGTGGCTGAGGAAAGAAGATAGACACGTTGGCATTCTGAAGAGATCTGATGCATGCAGGGTGCCTGCCTAGAAAAGGTTCTGAAAGGTACTGAGCAGACATTTTACATGCAGCAAGAGGTGGCATTCAAAGTAAGGCAGTGGGAAGATGATTTTTGACTGTGCTCCAAGCAGGAATTGGATACCCTACTGATCTGTGTTATCCAGAGGAGGAATGAAGAGCTATTTGCTCAAAGATAAAGAAAGAGAAGAAAGAGTGGTAGTCACTGAGAGGACTGTCATTGAATTGCCTAAAGGAAGAGGCTCATCAGGTGTGTACCAGCAGTCAGTCATAAAATCATGGAAGGGTTTGGGTTGGAAAAGACCTTTTAAAGGGATACCTACCACTAGATGAGGTTGCTCCAAGTCCCATCCAACTTGGCTTTGAAAATTCCAGGGAACTTCCATGGTTGACCTGTGCCAGTGTAATATCACCCTGACAGTAATATTCTTCCTAATATCTAATCTAAAGCTACCTTCTTTCAGTTTAAAACTCTTATCCCTTGTCCTGTCACTACATTCCTTGATAAAGTCTGCCTCTCCTTATCTATTTTCTAGGCCCTCTTGTACTGAAAGGCTGCAATGAGGACTCTCTAGACCCTTCTCTTCTCCAGACTGAACAACCTCAGCTCTCTCAACCTGTCCTCACAGCAGAAGTGCCTCAGCCCTTGGAACATTTTGTAGCCTCCTCTGGACCCACTCTAACAGGTCCATGTCTCTCCTGTGCTGAGCATTCCAGAGCTGGACCTGGCACTGCAGGCAGCATCTCAGTAGAGTGGAGCAGAGGAGAAGAATCCCCTACCTCCACCTGCTGCCCACACTACTGGGGATGCAACCCAGAACATGGTTGGCTTCTGGGCTGTGAGCACACATTGCTGGCTTGTATCCAAGTTTTCACCTATCCCAATTCCTTCTCTGCAGGATTGCTCTGAAACCGTTCTCCCAGTCTGTGTTGATACTGAGATTTTCCCCAAAAGATACCTTCTGCCTTTCAGAAGTCATTTCCCAAACCTTCAATCCATTTAGAAGCTTCAGACAGTGGATGTTTTTTCACCCAATGCATGTGCATGGTGCTTTTGAGCAGGCTGCTTGCTGCATTACAACTGCAACTGGGGAACTGGAGCAACTCCATGCAAGCAAGGCTTTCAAAAGGCATGAATGTGGTGAGAGATGTTGTCATGACCCAAGTTCTGGTGGCAGGAGGTGGAAGGATGTTGTGTTTTTCTGTCTGAGGTCCAGATTCTGTCTAACCCCTGCATGGGTCCTGATATCCAGTGCTGAGCTATCCTCAATTCCAGATGGGTATCACACCATCTTTCCAGTCCTGTGGGCTGTGGAAGGGAAAAGCACAGACTGACTGTAAGTGGGATTAGGATTTGACCCTGTAATAGCTTTATTAAACCGTGGGGAAGTGATTGAGCTGCCAAACAGTCAAGTGGAGAAAGTATTGAAAGGTCATCACACTAAATCCTCTCCACCATTTCAAAACTTTTGTGTTGGAAATCCCATTCTCCTGGCCAAAGCAGAAAATGGCATGGCAACCTCCCCCTTTTAGGTCTTTCCAGGTGCTTGCATATTACATGTTACGAGTATACATAGGAAACTTTGCTACACTGTCTACAGACTGATTTTTCATTAGGCCATGTTGTTATGGGCATGCTGAAGCTCAGGATTGACCTCAGCATTTTTGTGGCTCTGGATTTTCCATCTGATGTGGTTTTGAGAACTACTAGCAAATCCTTGCAGGAATCTTGTATTTCTAACCAGTTGTTCTGAACTCTCTCCCCCTGCTTTCCATTAGATCCTTCTTGGTTTACCTTGCATTTGAACTATAGTGTTGGGACAAGTCTGTTCTTTATAATCAAATCCTTCCACCAAACTTCCTCATGGGGTGCTCCAGCTAAGACTAACAACGGCCACTTCAGGCACAACCCACATGTGGCACTTGTGGGTAGTGAACAAGATGTTAAACACCTCCTAGGGACTGCAGGAAAGGCTGCAGTCTCATTAAGTCTCTTGTACTCTCCCATTCTGATTTTTGTCCACTTAGATTTCCCTCCAAGAGGGAGTATCAGCTTTCCAGAAGAGAAGAAACATTGACTGCTGACTGAACGACAGCTGAGAGCTGTAATTTTGAACCTTATAATTTCATGAGATTGGAGGCCTACACTGGAGGACACATTCTTCACTGCAGACTATTCCTATTTGGCTTTGGAGAGCAAACAAAATTATTAAAGCAGGAACAGTTTACAATCACTTCTTCAAGATATATCATATCAATCATAACAACTGACCTTGTGTCAGTCTCTATATAAATTATCTCTCCAATAGTTTAAGCTGCAAACAAGCACAGCCAGCTTGTCCCCAAAGTGTGTTTTCTGAGAAAGTTATGTCAGGTTTGAGCAAGGCATGGAGTGGTACTGGCTTTGGGTCTTGAATGCTGCTGTGATAAAACTGAAATCAGATGTTGAGTGAGGTTCTCCTCCCACTCTGGTCTGCACTAGTGTGGCTGCATCTGGAGTATAAGCTCCAGGTCTGGGCTCCCCAGCTCAAGAGAGACAAAGAACTACTGAAGCAAGTCCAGCGGAGGGCTGCAAAGATGCGTTTGGTGCTGGAGCATCTCCCTGCTGAGGACAGGCTGAGAGAACTTGGGCTATTTAACCTGGAGAAGAGAAGGCTGAGAGGGGAATGTATCAATGCCTATCAGCATCCAAAGGCTGTGGGTCAGGCATCAGAGAATCACAGAATGTTAGGGGCTGGAAGAGACCTTGAAAGATCACTGATCAGGTCCAACCACCTTGCCAGAGCAGGATGACCTAGAGTCAAGATGATGGGGCCAGACACATTCCAGTGGTACCTGACAAACAGCACAAACTGGAGCACAAGTTCCACCTTAACAAGAGGAAAAACTTCTTTGCTATGAGGGTGCCAGAGCCTTGGAGCCGGCTGCCCAGATGGAGAGATTCCAGACCTATCTGGACATTGCCCAGGACTGCAATGTGCTGTGGGTGACCCTGCTTTAGCAAGAAGGTTGAACTAGGTCTGCAGCAGTCCCTTCCAACCCCTACCACACTGATGCTGTGAAACTCTTGTGTACCATATGCAAGAAACACAATGTTTTGCTGGTCATTAACAGGAGAAGTATTGTGGTTAATCTGTGGCTTTTCTAAAACTTTTTTTTTTTTTGGCAATTAAGCTATGGAAGAGAGCAGCTGAAATAATAATAAACTTTATACTTCCAGGGAACATTCATATGGGAACATCAAAATAATTTTTAAGCTAAGTTAAGCCTCTCTTGGCATTTTTCTAGGGTACTGCTTTCCTGTGGTAAGCAAGTAATTTTGTGCTGGTTTGGAGGAAGGGGGAACTGGGGCACCAAAAGGGTGAACAACTCTTGCAGGTCTACTGCAGCAGACCATGGGTGGTTAGCCAAGATTCATGAGCACAGAGGTGGACCTTGCATTGCCCTACTCATGGTGGATCTGCATTGCTTGGATTTCAGACCATAGGGAGTTTCTTGCTGTCAGGAGCCTTTCCTTGATGCATGCAGAAGTATCCAAGCTGTAAGTTGCTAGCAGGATCAACCTGCTGACCACACTATTCTTAATGCACCCCAGGATGCCGTTGGCTTTCTTGGCCATAAGAGCACATTGCTGGATCATGGGAAACCTTTTATCCCTCAGATCTCTCAGGTGGTTCTCCACAGAGCTACTTTCCAGCAGGGCAATCCTTAACTTGTACTGGTGCAGGAGGTTATTCTTCCCTAGGTGCAAGAACCTACAGTTGCTTTGATTGAACTTCAAGAGGTTCCATTCTGCACAGCTCTCCAGGTCTTGCTGATTAGCAGCATAGATGAGGTGTCAGCCACTCCTCCCACTCTTGTATCATGAATATTAGCCCACTTTACTACATCTGTGCTTAAGAACACCCAAAACCCTCGAGTGTCTGTCAGACACATGCCTTCAAGATTTAGGCTGTGTCTCTGGTCTGTTGAGATCTTCAGGTTTCTTTATTGAAACAAGCTGACCCCTTCCTCCAAACAGCACAGTTCTGTCTGAAACTGCAAATGCATCTTCTTCTAACAAGAAGATATTTTCAGAGGCTGTAAATCAAACAGCTCATCCTCATTAAAGAAGGAATTCCCCATCTTTTATGGCAGGGAGGTTGTAAAAATACAAGGATACTCCCTGTGCTAACCCCAGGTCTGGGCTGGAGCTGAAGCAGAGTGAGCATTGTGTGCTCTGGAGAGAGGAACCTTCTGGGTTTGCTCATTTCTGCAGCTTGTGTGAAATCCAGCTGTGACCAGGCATTACATGGTGCCTTCTTCCCTTATTAGCTGGTTTAGAACGATGGAATGTTTTTTACTGGAAAGGAGCTCTAAAGGTTATCAGTCCAACCACTCTGCAACTAGCTCAGGTCCAACCTGTATTTGAAAGTATTTGAAAAAAATGACACAGAAATCTGCCTCTGGACAAAGCTCAGAAGGGACCACCACCACCTCCTCCCTCCCTACCCCAGAGAGAACACCAGAAAGGCCCCAACTGTTACCTGCTCAGCTAAGGTTAGTGCAGAAGTCAGTCAGGGTGGAGGAGGAAAGGAGCAGGAGACAGAGAGGCAGAAGGGAAGGAAATTGTTTATGCAGCAGACTGTATCCTAAGCAGCAAGTGAATGGAATGATATAGCCTTATCTTATTGGTTTTCTGTATCTAACACAATTCTTTAATTAAAATTTAGAGTAAAACTAGAGTGTTAACTCCAAAGGTACCAGAGTGCACTAATTAATTGCCAGTTACTTCAAGATGTGCATAAAACACTGTCAAACCAAAGTATTGGGGAGAGGGGAGGGGAAAGTCCTTTTACTGCTTTGTACATGTTTAAGGAGCATTAATAAGTTATGAAACTGAAGACATTTGGTTAAGTTAGTAAAAAAACTATTGTCATGCAAAATGAGCCACACAGGGGCTCACCTTCTGGTAGCTGAGGTAGGGTTTTGGTCTGAGAATTCATGTGTGCTAGGGGTTGCATTAAGAATATCAGAGAACCATTTTGGCTTGGAAAAGTCCTCTAAGATCATCAAGTCTAACCATCAGCCTGGCACCACCTTGGCCATTAAATCATTAATTCACTGCTTCCCTTAACCTAGCACCACCATGGCCGTTAAATCGTGCCCCGAAGCACCATGCCTACACATTTTTTGAGCACTTTCAGGGATGGTAACTCCACCACCTCCCTGGGTGGCCTGTTCCAATGCTTAACCATTCCTTCAGTAAAGAAATTTTTCTTGATGTCAAATTTAAACCTCCCCTGTCACAACTTGAGGCCATTTTCTCTCTTCCTTTCTCTTGTTCCATCACCACAGTTTGGCTTTTTCCCAGCAATTGATCATGACAGTAAAGGACAGAAATGTCCTCTTTGGAGTATTCTCTATTTCATTAATGAGCATTCAGCCAATTGAGGGGGGAAAAAAAAAAAAAAAAAAAAAAAAAAAAAAAAAAAGTGCTGGTTTTGGTGACAGTTTTGCAAGTTTCTTGAGTGCAGAAGCTCCCTGCAGCCTGAGTGGAAATGGACCCTCCGTATGTATCACTAATGGTCATTAAACCCAGCTATTGTAAACTGAGCGGTGTCACTTTAAATCTGAAAGCTTTCACATGGCTTTGATTCTCAGTCCTTCCCTTGAAATCTCCTATAATTTATGGGAAAACATGTCTGTTGTAGAATAACATGAAACTGGGATTTTGCAATCCTTCTGAGCGCTGTTAAAATGATTTCCCACAATTGTGGTTCCTTTTGGCCAGCAAATATTGCCGTGACCCATATCCATACAAATTGTCTGTTGTGGCTTGGCAATCAGTTCCTTGTATGGGAATAGGTTTGGGGGTCTTTTTGATCTTCAGCTGTGGTCTCACCTTTCACATGGATGACAGGTCTGAAGTCTATTTTTGACTAGTCATAGGCTGCTTCAGGTTGGAAGGGACCTGTAAAGTTTGTCTAGTCCAACCCTTCTGCAATCAGCAGGGATGTTTTAAACTCAATCAGGTTTCTCAGAGCCTCACCAAAAAACCCAAACCAGACTTGGACTGTTTCCAAGGATAGGGCATCTAACACTTCTCTGCACAGCCTGTGGGTCAGGGCTTGACCACCCTCAATGTACAAAATTCTTCCTTCTGTATAGTCTAAATATCTCTC
>VWYK01075478.1:22243-49505 GCA_013399775.1 Semnornis frantzii
TTTTTTTTTTTTTAGTATAAAACCATCACCTCTTGTCCTGTCACAACAGGCCCTGCTTAGAAAACTGTCCCCACCTTTCTTCTAGGCTTCTTTAAGTACTGAAAAATTCCTTGCATGTACCTGTTGGCCTGACGTTTAGCTTGGTGATCACTGAATGTGTGTTAAGACCAATTACTTTCACTGCCTCCCTTAACTCAGATGTTTTAGGAGCTCATGGAGCTTCAAAAGTGACTAACATTTGATTTCTGTTCAGGATGAAGTTCTGAGCCAAATTTCTTTTTTCCTCAGTCTCTTCCCTTTCCCTCGTCCCCCAACCTGCCTGCCTAGTATCTGAGCAATTTAACTGTGTGATTAATGTAAAGAAAGAGATCACTCAAGCTCTCACTCTCAGATGAATGATACTCCAAACAAGGTAGATGAAGAGCCTTGCTCTTCATGGTTTGTTTTTTGTTTGCTTTTTATTTTTTATCCCTGATCTGTGTGAGAGGGATTCATGAGACTAACACTGGTCTCCCTGCTTGGTCCTCGTGTGATGATAATGTTATTTTTAGGGAATCATTATTAATCCTGGCTAGCATTACTCAGAGCCTTTAATCCAAAGGAAGAAGTGATAAAGATATCTTTATGATAAGCCATATGAGATAAGCTATGAGAAATACAGAGGAAGATTAAAGACCTAGTGTCTTGGCCTTGGAGAAAAGAGTTTTTGTCCTGTTAAAAATAAAGTTGACCAGATGTGCTCATTTAGGCATGGCAGCCCTCATTTTTCCCATCAAGCCCATCCCTAACTAGGCTTTTAAAATCAAAACCTTAATTTTGTCTCCTGCTTTTGAGCTCTCAAAATCCTTGTTACTCTGTTTTGCAAACAAGTTCTGCAGGGACCTTCAGCTCAAGCCTTTTTTCTGCATGCAAATAACCCAAACAAGCTGGCAACTAAACCATGGAATCCTTCAATCAAAGAATGTTTTGGGTTGGAAGGGCCCTTTTAAAGTGCAGCTTGTCCGGCCTCCCTGAAGTGAGCAAAGACATCCTCAACTAGATCAGGTCACTCAGAGCCCCAAGCACCCTGACCTTTGGACCTTTCCAGGGATAGAGCATCTACCACCTCTCTGGGCAGTCTGGGCCAGGGTCTCACCACCTTCAAAGTAAAAAAAATATCAATAGTCTAAATCTTCTCTCTTTTTTAGTTTGAAACAATTGCCCCTGGTCCTGTTGCAATAGGCTCTTCTTAAGCTAT
Source organism: Semnornis frantzii (assembly GCA_013399775.1). Classification (NCBI taxonomy): domain Eukaryota; kingdom Metazoa; phylum Chordata; class Aves; order Piciformes; family Ramphastidae; genus Semnornis; species Semnornis frantzii. The sequence continues at coordinate 23,481 of VWYK01075478.1, forward strand.
TGTCCCCATCTTTCTTACAGGTCCCTTTAAGTACTGAAAGGCTGCAATAAGGTCTCCCTGGAGCCTTCTCCAGACTGAACACCACCAGCTCTCTCAGCCCATACTTGCACCAGAGGGGCTCCAGCCTCTGTTCATTTTTGTGGCCTTGTCTGGCCCCAGTCCAACAGGTCCATGTCGTTCCTGTGCTGAGGACTCCATATCTGGACCCAGCACTGCAGGTGGGGTCTCAGCAGAGTGAAGCAGAGGGGGCAGAATCCCTTCCCTCCACCTGCTGCCCACACTGCTCAGGGTATAGTTGGTTTTTGGACTGTGCACACACATTGCTGGCTCATATCCAGCTTTTCACCCTCCAGTATCCCCAAGTCCTCATCCACAGGGCTACTCTCAATCTCTTTACCCTCCAACCTGTATTTCTACAAAGTATGGTCCAAACCCAGATGCAGGACCTTGCACTTGGCCTTGTAAACGTCATGAGGTTTACATGGGTCTACTTCTTAGGGTTTTCCAGGTCCCCTTGGATTAAATTCTGTCCCTTGGACATGTCAGGCACATCACTCAGCCTAGTGTGAACCTGCAGACTTGCTGAGGGTGCCCTCAATCCCACTATGTCATTGATGTAGACATTAAACAGCAGTGGTCTCTGTATGGACTAATTCTTCATCAAATGAGGGTGTGGAAAGTCAAGATGTAATTAATTAGGTGCAGTTGTCCTAATGGCAATTACTCAGCCTGCACATCTGTTGCTCTGAGAGTGCCTTAGGATTTAAAACCAAAATAATGATTTTATGATTCTATGATTTTAAAGTTGGGAAAGACTTTTAAGGTCAGAGAGTGGGTTGGCTTGGAAGGGACCTTAAAGATCATCAAGTCCAAGGGTCGAACCAACCCCATGGCCATCAAACTGTGTCCCAAAATGCCTACATGTCTACATGTACAAACATGAACACCCCCAGAGATGTCTCCACTAATAGTACAAAAAGATATAAAATAACCCTCCTGCCCTCACAGCACACACCCACCAGGCTGCATATGCCTGCTGCTGTTTGAGGATGAGCTTTGTCAGCAGCAACAGCATCTGGCTAGGAGGATTCCTCATGTACAAATGGCTAGCTGAGCTCTTTTAGTTCGGGGTCAGACACAGCTTGTGGGAGCGTTTTCTCGTTTGGATTGCAATGTTTAGGGTGGGCTGAACTTTATCAGCTGGTGGGGCTGCTGAGAGGTTCAGTTCAAGAGTGGGATTTTAGCAGGAATATTTGCATTCAACTCTGTGCCTTGGAATGAAGAAACACTTTCCATCCCATGTGTAGTTCCAAGTGTAAAGCAGAGAGGAGAAAAGGGAAAGCTCTGAGAACCACATGTCTGGACAGCAAGAAGCTTCTGCATGTAGCCTCAAATAAGAGCTGTAGATAACTACAGGCTTCTATTCTATCAGTGTGACTCCATTAAGCTGATGCTCAGTGAATTCCCATCTTCTGCCTCTTGGCAGCAGAACCACAACTGGAGAGGAACATATATTATTCATTTAAGTGTTGTTTCCTTGCTTCCTTTATGCAACCATTGTCTGCTTTGGAATTCTCTTTAGGGGGAAGGAAGTGCCTCTCTCAAATGCCTTTTTCCATAGGATATAACTGATCTTTCTTGTCTATCTGGAAACATTCCTGCCTTTTGCTGGGGGAATGTGATGGAAGAAGAGTTGTTTGGGTTTTACAAGTTCTTGAAAAAAAAAATAATAATTTGTTTGCCCCTAAGTGGAAACATTTTTAATGCTTTCCCATCCTAGATGGGAGTTATCAGTGTTGACAGAAAGCCTCAGGAGGTGGAGAAAATAGCAATCAGTCTTCCAAAGTGGAGGATTTTGTTTATATCCAAGCATCTAGCAGTTCAGAGACTAACAGTTTATCTTCAAACCAATAGGAGAAGCCACATGGCAGCATTATATGATCTGCTGAAATCCTGTTCCATTCTTGAGGGTTGTGCCCCAGGATCATGGAGAGGAGAAGCAGGGAGATGGTTTTATGAAACCTCTCAGTGGGAGTTTTTGGTCCCTCTACACTGCTCTGGCTACTCTGTCAGCTCTGGAGTCCTTAGCACAGGAGAGACATGGACCTGTTGGAGTGGGGCCAAAGGAGGCCACAACAACAATCCTCTGATTGTTGGAGGCTGGAACACTCCTCCCATGAGGACAGGCTGAGGGAGCTGGAGTTGTTTAGCTTGGAGGAGAGACCTGACTGTGACCTTTCAGGGGGATCTAGAAGAAACATAGAATCATAGCATGGTTTAGTGTGGAAGGGACCTCAAAGCTCATCCAGTTCCAACCCCCCACCATAGGCAGGGACACCTCCCACTAGAACAGGTCACTCAAGGCCTCATCCAACCTGGCCTTGAACGCCTCCTGGGAGGGAGCAGCCACAAGCTCCCTGGGCAACCTGTGCCAGTGTCTCACCACCCTCAGGTCAACTGTTTTTAGAGGACTTCTGGCAGGATAAGAGCTGATGGTTTTAAACTGAATAAAGGAAGATTTAGCCTAGATAGAGGGGTAAAAATCACGTTTATCACTTCCAAATGATGGTGAAGGAGCAGGTGGTGTATCTGAGATCCTGTAGATAATGTGGATTCTTCTGTCCTGCTGTGAAGACAGGCTACGAGAGTTGGGGCTCTGCATCCTGAAGAAGAGAAGGCTTTGAGGAGAACTTGGAGTGGCCTTCCAGTATCCAAAGGGGGCTACAGGAGGGATGGGGAGGGACTATTGACAAGGTCTTGTAATGACAGGATGAGGAGGAATGGGTTTAAACTGGCAGAGGGGAGATTTAAACTGGATGTTAGAAAGAAGTTGTTTGCAGTGAGGGTGGTGAGACACTGGTACAGATTGCACACAAAGGTGTGCAACCTGGAANTTTTCCAACCTGGTTAATTTTGTGGTGCACCCAATAACCGGCCTGAATTTTTCAGACCCTTGTGTTGTTTGAAGTAGGCTGACTAAAGATGAATTCTGTCTTCAGTGGTCATTAAAGTAGATCAGAAACCTCCTAGGGGCAGATGAAGATTGCCTGGCCTCTGTTGCCTAATGACCCTTTTCCTGGAGCAAGTCAAGCTGAGTTTGTAGTTGCATCTCTTTGTTTAAACATTGGCTTTCAATTTATTACTTTGGGGATCCAGCCTCAAACTGGAGATGGCTCCTTATTTGCCCTTCTTAATGGCAGATTGGACTGTGCACACAAACATGTCAGAAACAGCTGAGAGTGAAATGCTTTCTTGTCCTCTGGCAGCCCATCACTTTAGGTTGGTGTCACTCGGTGAACATAAACTGTCAGCAAACATGGCAATTAGAGAAAAAGGCAACTTTATTACCTGCCAGCTCAGCAAGGCAGTGCTTATTGCTTTGGTATGGCTGTAGGTTGGGGAAATGACAGCCCTGGGACCATGGCATCCAGTGCTGGCTTCCAAAAGGCCTGTTCACAGGATCACAGGATGTTAGGGGTTGGAAGTGACCTCCATAGATCATTGAGTCGAACCCCTCTGCCAGAGCAGGACCATAGAATGCAGCTCAGGTCACACAGGAACACATGCAGGCAGGTCTTGAAAGTCTCCAGAGAAGGAGACTCCACAATCTCTCTGGGCAGCCTGTTCCAGTGCTCTGTGACACTTGCAGTAAAGAAGTGCTCCAGTTTGTGCCCTTGCCCTTTCAATGGACACCACTGGAAGGAGTCTGGCCCCATTCTCTTGACTCTTGCCCTTTAGATATTCATCAGCATTGAGAAGATTCTCTCTCAGTCTGCTCTTCTCAGGCTTAGCAGCCCCAGGCCTCTCACTCTCTCCTCCTCAGAGGTGTGCTCTCATGCCCTCGTTTTCACAGGCTCTGCTGGCCTCTCCCCAGTAATTCCCTGTCTCTCTTAAACTAGGGAGCCCAGAACTAGAGGCTGTACTCTGCCTCACTGGTGCAGAGTAGAGAAGGAGGAGAACCTCCTTTGACTTTCTGATCATAGTCTTCTTAATGCACCCCCAGGACACCAGTTGCTAGCCAGAAGAGCCATTGCTGGCTCACAGCAAAATTGCCCACCAGGACTTGCAGTTCCTTCTCTAGGCACCTGAGTATGATAGACTTGTTTTACAATCAAAGTGGTGTCACCTAGGTAATCCTTTTGCTTTTTAACCCATCACTGTGTAAAATGGATCTACATGTACCAGCTTGGAGGAAGCCATGTGGGAATAAAAGCATCCAACCAGATAAATGTGGTACTCTTGGGGCATGCAGGGCACAGGTGAGAGACCCAAATAAGTCTCATTTTAAACAAACCTCATAAGAAGGGCATCAGACTGTTGAAGCAGGTCCAGAGGAGGGCCATGAAGGTGATCAGAGAACTGGAGCACCTTCCCTGTGGGAAGAGTTGAGGCTGTTCAGCCTGGAGAAGAGAAGGTTCTGGGAAAATCTTATAGCAGCCTTCCAGTATCTGAAGGGGGCTTACAAAAAAATGAGAGAGGGACTTTTTACAAGGGCTTGTAGTGGTAGGATGAGGGGAAATGGATCAAGTCTGGAAGAGGAGAGGTTTAGGCTGGATATGAGGAAGACATTCTTCAGAGTGAGGATGGTGAGACACAGGAACAGGTTGTCCAGGGAGTTTGTGGATGCCCCCTGCCTAGAAGTGTTCTGAGCCAGGTTGGGTGGGCTCTTGAGCAACCTGGCTTAGTGGAAGGTGTCCCTGCCCATGATGGGGTGGTTTGAACTAGATGATCCCTAAGGTCTCTTCCAATCCAAATCATGATTCTCTCATTTACTGTAGGGGACAGACTGCAGATATTAGTGCATGCATGCAGCATCTCCCGGCAGAGTTATGGCTTTTCTGGCTTCAAGACAACTTCCTTTGTTTTGTAAGGCATTGCAATAGATGGTCAAAGACTAAGCCACACTGGCAGACTTTCATTCTGTGCTGGAATGTTTCTTTTGCCATGTAACTATCTCACTCTAAGTCACAGCTACCATTTCCATCCTCTCCCTGTGCAAATGTAATTATACTCCTGAAGCATATGCAGGGGAGATAGCATTCTGCAGTCAGAAAGGTTTCAGGACTGGCTCTTTCTTCAGCCTCCTTTTATTTACTTGTTTGGAGGTTTTTTTAAACAGCCTATTCCTGCTCGGAAATATCTTTGGCTACACAGGAAGAGTATCCATTGCAGTTTATTCTTCCTGACCTATTGTGAATCTAAAATAAACTGATTTTTTGGAAAGAAACCAGAGGCTCTCCTCTTTGCTCCCTTCAAACAAACCTGACCTTAGAGTTGTTTCTCATGGAGACAGCTGAAGCTTCTCCTTGAGTCAGTGAAAAGGAAGCAGGAAAGAGTAAAATTTTCCTATGTTGACCTTTTCTTTTTTAAGCATTCAGGTTTTCTTTTGAAGGATACTGGAGTTTTCAACCTTTTTCTCTTATTGGCAGCTTGGCTTGTTGTGTCCTACACTCTCAACCTTTTGTTGCTTTAACTGAGTGCTTGGCTTTCCCCCAACCTCTCTACACATCCTCACTCTCCTGGAACCCTGATGTGGCTGCTGCTGTTCCCTCTAATCCATAGCCAGATGGGATGAGAGGATGTGCAGAGATTGGACTGAATCTTGGGCTGCATCCCCAGGACCATGGGCAGCAGGTCAAGAGAGGGGATTCTGCCGCTCTGCTCTGTTCTGCTGAGACCCTATCTGCAGTGCTGGGTCCAGCTCTGGAGTCCTCAGCACAGGAGATACATGGACTTGTTGGAACATGTCCAGAGAAGGCCACGACTGGAATCCTTCTGCTCTGAGGACAGGCTGAGAGAGCTGGGGTTCTTCATCCTGAAGAAGAGAAGGTTCTGGGAAGACCTTCTTGCAGCCTTTCAGCACTTGAAGTGAGCTAGAAGAAAGATGAGGACAACACTTTTAGCAGGCCAAGGAGTGGTAGTTTTAAACTAAAAAAAGAAAGAAGAAATTTAGACCAGAATTTTTCACCTTGAGGGTAGTGAAAACCTGGCTCAGGTTGCCCAGAGAGGTGGTAGATGCCCCATCCCCAGAAACATGCCAGGTCAGGTTGTTTGGCACTCTGAGCAACTTGATCCTGTTGAAGATCTCCCTGCTGGCTGCAGGAGGATTGGTCTAGATGACCTTTAAAGGTTCATTCAGACTCAGACTATTCTATAATTCTACAGACTGATTATCTAAGTGACTGCACAACCTTGTACAGCCCTTGTGTGAATTTTGGGGGATACTCTCTCAGCTGTAAGGCTAATGAGCTGAGAGGCCAGCAGTGAGTAGTGACCAGCAGGAGCAGCATAGACTATTGGATGGGAAATAGAGGGAATAAATCCTGCCTGCTGAGGAGGGCTCAACACTCTAGTAATTTCAGCCTGGTGAAGAGGAGGCTCAGGGTAGACCTTATTGCTCTCTACAACTACTTGAAAGGAGGTTTAGCCAGGTGGGGTTGGTCTCTTCTCCCAGGGACCCAGTGACAGAACAAGAGGACACAGCCTCCACTGCACCAGGGCAGGTTTAGACTGGGTGTTAGGAAGAAGTTCTTCCCAGCAAGAGTGATTGGCATTGGAATGAGCTGCCTGGGGACCTCCCATCCCTGGAGGTGTTTAAAAAGAGGCTGGATGAGGCTCTCAGTGCCATGGTGTAGTTAAGTAGAAGGTGTTAGGTGATAGGTTGGACTCGATTATCTAGAAGGTCTTTTCCAACTTGGTTAATTCTGTGATTCATAATCCTGGAGATCACAGTGAGACAGGTCTCAAGTCCAAAATCAGCTTCCAGGCTACAATATTCAAGTTTATTTTTGGAGCTGGAGATTGAGGTAGTGCCTGTCTTGGTCTATAAATCCTAGATAAGCTCTGATGTCTTGTCTTGTGCATCTGATCTCAGCTCCTGCTAAGCCCAGAGAGTGCTCAGCTCAGTCTAGGAGAGAGTATCAGTTGACTTTATAAACTTTTTGCTTTTCCAGACTGGGGTTGTGTTCTGGGGAGAAGATGACAAACTCTGGTGGGCATTGACCATGGAGTTCTTAGTCTTAACTATGTGCCACCTGTCTTATTCAAATTTCAGTTTTCAGCCTGGGCAAAGTGCTTTAAAATCACTCTCTGAATTGAGCAAGTAATGAACCATCCTGCACATTGCGGGGGTGGGGGGGGAAACAAATGCAGTTGGAGGCTATCAGGAAAGGCTCCTTTCTGACAATTACTTCTAACAATGTGATAGAATTTAGCTGGAAGCTGGGGAAGAGCCCAGGGGGTAAGGGGAGAAACATCCCTCCCTCTGGTTAACCTTGCTCAGGAAATGTGAATCACTGAACTAAATAAAATTTGTAAAAGATGCTTTGAAAACTCTATGCTACGCCCTATAATTCAGACAAGAATGAAGGAGGAGGGAAGAGAAAACATCAAAACTCTCTGCTTCTTTTTATATTGCTTCCTGGCACATCTCTTTCTCTCTTCATTCTACCCCATGCCCACCCCCTCAAAAAAAAAATAAATCTTCTTTCTGGTTTGGTTTTGTTTTTCTCTTTTGTTAAAACAACCACCAAAAAATCCTTTTCATTTTGTGAAGCTGCTCCTATAACCTTAACCAACAACCTTGTTGTCTACTGAGAGCAGCAATGATGAGAAATGCCAAGGGAGGGGGGAGTCCTATTGGGATTGGAGGACAACAAAGGCCTTTTTTTGTTGTTGTTCTTGGTAACATTTTTATTAGGACCTGATGATGTACACATGAAAAATTAATTTCAGAGCATGAGCTGCTCTTCAGATGGTGCCGTTTAAATCTGGAGAATGTTAACATTCCTGTGGCATGACAGAGGACCACCACCCCCTGTGCTTGATACTCATCCTGCTCCAAAGGGCAAGAACAGCTAAGGATGAACAGGGGCCAGGGCACCAAATCCTGCTTGAAGGCTACTTTCACAGACTTGGGATTTTCTAGCATTCCTTGGCAAGGTCAGTTTGCCCTTGAGGGCTAGGCTGCAGGGCTCTAGCTGTTCCATCATTTGCACACACTGGGATGTCACTAGCAGAGAAGGGCACCAAGGCTGGTGAGGGGGCTGGAGCACAGCCCTGCCAGGAGCAGCTGAGGGAGCTGGGGGTTGTTCAGACTGGAGAAGAGGAGGCTCAGGGAGGACCTCATTGCTCTCTACAACTACCTGAAGGGAGGCTGTAGTGGCGTTGGTCTCTTCTCCCAGGCCACCAGTGACAGAACAAGAGGACACAGCCTCAAGCTGTGCCAGGGCAGGTTTAGGCTGGATATTAGGAAGAAGTTATTGACAGAAAGAGTGATTGGCATTGGAATGGGCTGCCCAGGGAGGTGGTGGAGTCACCATCCCTGGAGGTGTTTAAAAGGAGACTGGATGAGGCACTTAGTGTCATAGTTTAGTTAAGTAGAAGGGTTAAGTGATAGGTTGGACTTGATAATCTTAGAGGTCTTTTCCAACCTGATTAATTCTGTGGGTCTTTGGCAGAGAGGATAATTGGTGGTGGAGGAGGAAAGGCAGCAATGAAGTGCCCCAAAAGTGTGGAAGCAGGGAGTTCAGTGCTGATTTAGCAACCATAATTGGGTGACATAGTGGAGAAAGAGCCATACTCTGTATGAATGAATTCATCCATGGGTGCTTCCATGCTGGGATGAGTGGAGTACTGGCAGCTGGTGGTGGCAAGTGGTGGCCTGGTGAAAGAAGGCAGTGAGAGGTGCTGGGCTTTCAGTCACAGTCATCCCTGCCATGTCTGCCTGGCATAGAATCTTACCTGTTTAAAGGAAACTTAGCAGGGGTAAGATGTGTGATTCCCATTAACAGGCTTCCTCTGGAAAATGCCCAAATCTTGCTCTCGACACCAAGGAAAGTAACAACAAAACTTAATGATTTTACTTTTCCATGCTTTTTATAAAGCCATAGTACCAGGGGAACCACAGCTGCTCTTTCCTTTCCCTGGCCCTGACAGAAACCTTACAGACAGCTCAGAGGAGTTGAGACCTGGTGGTAATAAGCCACCAATAAGCACATTACCCTATATGTAAAAGGTGGGTGCTAAGAGGCTGGAGCCAGGCTCTGCTTGGGGATGCCCAATGACAGGACAAGAAGCAGTGGGTGGAAGTTGAGGCATAGGAAGTTCTATGGAAACATGAGGAAGAATTTTTTCACAGTGAGGGTGACAGAGCACTGGAACAGGCTGCCCAGGGTGGATTTAGAGTCACCCTCTCTGGAGATACTCAAGACTCACCTGGATGTGTTCCTGTGTGATCTGGTCTAGGTGATCCTGCTCTGGCAGGGGGGTTGGACTGGATGGGCTTTCAAAGTCCCTTCCAGCTCCTGACATTCTGTGATTCTGGGATGCTGTAAGCAGCCACCCAGGCTTTGTGAGGAGGTGGCAGCTCTTGTGCTGCTGGAGAGGCACCAGGAGAGTAGAATGGGGCCATGAACCTGGCTTGTCATCTGCTTTTCCGTCTCTCTGCTTTGCTGCTTAACCCCTTGCCCCTCCTCGTAAAAACAAACACAGGCAGCCTGACCTCCAGGTGCTTTGGCTGGTTAAATGCCCATCGCAGCAGTGGCAGCCTAGGGAGGGCTGGGGCTGTCTGCAGGCTGAGAAGGGAAGGAGCTTTTCTCCCCAGGCTACCAAGCTCTGCAGGAGCTTTTCTCCCCAGGCCACCAAGCTCTGCAGCCACTCTTTAGCTCTAGGGCTGGACTAGCACACATGTGGCTCAGGAACTCCCCACAGAGCAGTAATGACCTTTGGATCTGTAGCTCCACTGTCCCCACTCCTGGTGCTTTCCCATCTGGTTCCTGCTATCCCCCTAAATCCCTGCTGGCTGTTTAATAGTTTCAGTGAAGCTGAGGTCACTTTGACTCGCCAAATGTCGCCGCTTCTAAACTGGAAGCAGACTGAGCCGAGGGCAGCGTTTGTGCTGGGTGGGGAGCAATGACAGAGTGTCCTACAGCTCCTCATCAGACGTGGATCACAAGCCCACAGCCTGAGCTCAAGGTCGGCTTTGTGTGAGGGTTGATCCTCGGAGCACATTTGTGAAGGTGCCACTGAGTGACTTCAACCATGGGGGTTTGCACCAAGATCCTTGTGTCTTTAGGGCTGTTTGTGTTTGTATGTACATACTGTGTGTATCTAGACTGGCTTGATACACCCAGCCTCTGAGTTACTCTCTGAGGAATATGCACAAGCACCAGGAAGCTAAATCTGAGCAAAGAGTTTTATATATCTTTAAGGTCTGTAAAAGCTGAAAACAGATGAATTCTGACAACTGCTTGGCTTGCAGATCTGTCAGTAGCATCAAAACTCTGTGGTCAGTTAAGCACTACTGAAACAGCCCTGCCCAGGTTGGGGGCTCTGGCTTCATTGTGCTGTCTCAGAGCGCAGCCTTATGCCAGGAGAGCTGCCTCGGGGGCTGCTGCACAGCAGGGCTGTGCTCTTGGTCTGGAGACAGAAGCCCTGAAGCTGCTCTTTCATGCAAAGCTTGAGTGCCCTGTAGAAGAAGTGATTGTGCTGCCCTCACACCCCCAACCCAACCTTTTTTTTTTTTTTTTTTTTTAATTTTCTTCCTTTTCCTTCTGAAAAGAAATGGGGGCAGGTTTGTGAGAGAAGAGTGTTTGCTGAGCTTGTGCAAAGCTCAGTGACAAATGACAGCTGGAGAAGCATGACAAGGCATGTAAACTGGAGCTAATGGAAACCTGTGTGCCAGCTGAGTGTTTATTCAGGCCTGGCATTGTCAACACAGACTTCTTTACAAGACAGGTATTGTTTGTAGGAACAAGTGCACCATGAAGGGGGAATGCAGCTTTCAATTCTATCAATTCACCTCTCGAAAATAAATTTAAAGATGAAAAAAAACCCCAAACCCTTGCCCCATCCTTACGTGGAATAATGGTAGTAGCTAAATACCTTCTTGCATGTCTGCATATTTTGGGTTTAATCAGTCTCTCTTTCATAAACCAAGCCACTTCTTAATTGCATTCTTCTCCTCAGTACTGTGGGGCCCATGTTGTTGTCCCAAGTGTATGTAGCCAGTTTGTCACCTTGAAGCTGTGTCTTTTGATATCACTGACTGAAATACAGTCAAAAAAAGGAAACAAACAGCAATGCCCTGATGTTTTCTCCCTGCAGAACAAAAGGAAATAAAGTTTGCTGAGCAGAATGTCACCCTAACTCTTCTGGCTTTTCAGCAAGGTGTTTCTCAGCTAAGCAAGCAATAGTGAGAGCTCATTTTGAATAAAATTCACTGTTTTGCAGCCATTTAGACAAAATCTATGCAGACTCTCAAACACAGCATTATCAAAGCACTAAATCCCATGTCCAGGCTGCACTGGGATGCATTCTCCCTGTTATAGCAGGAGGGAAACATCCCAGCAGTTTTGCTGATCTTTGAATGGGTTTATGAAATAAACCTGGCCTGCATCAAAAGCAACATGGCCAGGACCTCCAGAGAGGTGATTCTGCCGCTTTGCTCTGCTCTGGTGAGACCTCACCTGGAGTGCTGCGTTCAGCTTTGGAGCCCTCAATAGAGGAAGAACATGGACCTGATGGAGCTGGTCCAGAGGAGGGCCAGGAAAATGATCAGGGAACTGGAACACCTCTGCTACAGGGACAGGCTGAGAGAGCTGGGGGTGTTCAACCTGGAAGAGGAGGCTCTGGTGAGACCTAATAGCAGCCTTTCAGTACAGGGAACCTACAAAAAGGATGGAGAGAGACTGTTTACCAAGGCCTGCAGTAACAGGACAGGGGACAATGGCTTCAAACTAGAGAAGAGCAGATTTAGATTGGATATTAGGAATGAGTTCCTTACCATGATGGTAATGTAACACTGGAACAGGTTACCCAGGGAGATGGTTGGGGCCCCATGCCTGGAGATATTCAAGGTGAGGCTTGACAGGGCTCTGTCAACCTGATCTAGCTAAGGATGGCCCTGCAGACTTCAGGGGAGTTTGGACTAGATGACCTTTAGCGGTCACTTCCAACCCAGCCCATTGGACTAGATGAGCTTTGGAGGTCCCTTCCAGCCCATCCTCTGATTCTATGAAATATGTCATTTTGTCCTTTGGAAAAATAGAAGCATCCTACACCTGTAGAGTTCTACTGACCTCATGGACCTGCTGAGCTGGATCCTGCTGAACTGGATACCAGCTGGCTGAGACTAAGAGCTCACTGTATCTAAAATAGGGCTAGATATTTGATACACAGAACAAACTTTATCCTCTTAAGGTAATCTGAAATAGCACTCAAGGTTTGTCTATCAGATCTCCAGAGTTTCATTGTGGAGAAATGTGTGTGTGATAGCACATAGTAGAAATTCAGGATAGTTTCTGATTCCACTCTGGATTAAGTTCATCATGCCTCAGTTTCTCCTACTTTAACTCAGAAGCACACTCAACCATACCTCAACACTACTTCTCTCAAAAACATACTATGAAATATAATCACTGTGAAATTCATGCAGATCTTTTGGAGAGGAGGTATCTTCAGAGATGTACACTCACAGCCCAGAAACCGACTATGTCCTGGGCTGCAGCCCTGGCAGCAGGTGGAGGCAGGGAATTCTACCCCTCTGCTCCACACTTCTGAGACCCCATCTGCAGTGCTGGGTCTAGCTCTGAAGCCCACAACACAAACAGGACATGGACCTGTTGCAGCATGTCCAGAGATGATCACAACAATGATGAGAGGGCTGAAACCCCTCTGCTGTGAGGACAGGCTGGGGGAGTTGGGGTCGCTCAACATGGAGAAGAGAAGGCTTCAGGGAGACCTTATTGCATCCTCCTAGTATTTAAAACGTGCCAATAAGAAAACTGTGGGCAGACTTTCTAGCAGGGCCTGTTGTGACAGGATAAGGGGCAGTGGTTTTAAACTAAAAGAAGAGATATTTAAACTAGATAGAGGGAAGAAATTGTTGTGCTGAGGGTGGTGAAACCCTGGCTTAGGTCACCAAGTTGTAGAAGCTGCATCCCTGGAAGTGTTTAAGGTCAGATTAGAGCAAACTGACCCAGTTGAAGATGTGCCTGCTCCCTGCAGGGGTGTTGAACTAGTTAAAGGTCCTTTCCAAGCCGAGCCATTCTATGCCTATCTGTGCAGGGAAGCAGCTGTTAGTTTCAATTACAAACACTGCCACAGAGTGAGCTTTGAGCTGGGCTAAAGCAGTCCTCTCACGAATGCTATCTCCTTTTCCCTGGCTCATTGCATCTTCTCCAGAGATAACTGCTGTGCCAGGATCCCAGTAAGGCTTCCTACACAGTCTGGATGGAGCTGATTTAGAGACAGGCCTGGTTGTGCTTGGGATAAACTGTCTCCTCAGCTGCACCACTCCCCAGCATTACTCCATTTCCAGAGCTGTGGCAGAAGCTGTGGGGAGGCAGTCCTGCAATCTACTGCTGGAGATAATGTTTTAATCTCTCCTGTTTTGCTTGGAATTGCTGCCGGCTGGGCACTTGGGAAATATGTGTGTTCAAGGCAGATCTGTGTGGGATTTGCATGCAGCTCTGGGAGGACCTTGCTTTCCAGGCTCTGCTCTCTAGTATACCAGAAAGAGCACCAAATCTGTGAGCAACTCTACAGCTTAGAAAAATGTCCATTTCTGGTCCTGAAGTCCTCTGGAGCAAAGCTTTGAGGGTTGGCTGTTGCCTTCATGAAGCAATCTGAGATGAAATGTAAGAAACAGCCTCTGGAAATATGTGAAATGAAAAAAACCCAAGATATATTTGAGTAGATAAGGACAGAATGTGCAAAGCAATTTAAGCCAGAGCAGCAGTGAGCAGTGGGTGGTGGGAGGCTTGCTCTCACGTGCTCTGATTTTTCTTTATCAGCTTGAGAACTGAGCAGATTGCTGGCATTCAATTCAAGAAGTATACAGCTAATAGACTTGATGATGCTAAAGGTCTCTTACCAATCAAAGTGATACTATGATCCTATGCCCAGGCCTCTGCAGTCAGGGACAAACTCTCGCAGGTGCTACCAACAGCAGAATCCAGACTCTACTATTTATACCAGTGCTTAAATACTGAAGTGTTAGCAAAGTACTTGACAATGACTCCTCCCCAACATGGTCAATATTTAACTGGTTTCTGCATGTTGCTACTGGGCAGAAACTGACCCCTCAATAGAAACACATACAAAGATGCCTTTGGCAAAGAGTCTGGGCTCAAAAGAACCCAGGCTGCAAAGACAGTACCTCGAGTCACCTAAACAAAGTATCTCAGTAGCTTTTGTTGGGAGATATCACTGAATTCTTACAGTGAAGTTGCAGAGATCACCTGAACCAGAACTTCTGGCACTGCAAAGAGCAGAAATGTACTGTCATGGCTTCCTGCCCAAGCTTGCATCCTGACCAGACACAGGGTGTGCTGCTGAAGCATTTGTCCCCTTTCTGTGGCTCCTAGGGCACTGAGTCTCCAAGTGTGCCAGTGTTGGAGGGACAGACAAACCTCCAAGGGTGCTGTGTCTCCAAGTGTGGCAGTGATGGAGGGACAGACAAACCTCCAAGGGTGATGTGTCTCCAAGTGTGGCAGTGATGGAGGGACAGACAAACCTCCAAGGGTGATGTGTCTCCAAGTGTGGCAGTGATGGAGGGACTGACAAACCTCCAAGGGTGATGTGTCTCCAAATGTGCCAGTGATGGAGGGACAGACAAACCTCCAAGGGTGATGTGTCTCTAAGGATTAAGGCCTGGAACAGGCTGTCCAGGGACATGGCAGAGTCACCATTTCTGGAGGGATTTAAAAGATGTGTAGATGTGGTGCTGAGAGACATGCTTTAGCAGTGGGTTTGGTAATGCTGGATTAATGATAGGACTCAATGATCTTAAAGGCCCTTCCCAGCCCAAACAGCTTCAAAACCCAGGGAAATCACTCCTGAGAGTCCAGCTCTATTAAAACCCTTGGAAATGCCTGGACTAAAACCAGATGTGCTTTTCCATAGGTGCTTCTGCTGACAGGTTCATTTTGTCTTGGTGCCTGGGAGGGTGAAGTCATCAGTGTACCGCAAGTCATTTGTCTCTAGAAGGGTTAAGGCAAAGAAAACTGTGAGTCATTAGAAAATAATTCCTTTATTTGAAGCACAGATGAAACAGGAGCCTGGAGAGCAAAGGAACAAAGGCTCATTCTTTCGTGTGTGCCTTTGCTGAGCAGCTCGGTGTCTTAGATAAAGGACAAGTGTCTTCTAGAGGATTAACATTATGAAAAAGTCAGGATTAAAAAAAAAACAAAAACAAAACAACCCAAAACACATCCTCAGTGAAGCTGTATAATTGAAGCTCTACAGCAGTTCAGAAAGCTGAGGCCAGTACTCTCCTGGCCACCAGCTACATTCGTGTGTCTCAGGATAAGAAGGCAGAGTGCTAATGGTCAGGGCAGCACACGGAGGGGCAGGGAGAACAGGAGGGATGCCCTGGATACTCGGTGACAACCATCTGACCCCAACTTCAGAGGCAGCACAGAGTGCTCTCTTTGCCCTGTCTGAGTGTGCTGACCTCGCTCCTAATCCTGCCCCTCCAGGGGACTTCATTTCCAGCCTTGCTCAACCCAGTCAGGCCTGTTCAGCAATTTCATTTCTGAGTTTAGACTCTTTGAAGAGGCCCTATTTTCTGTTCAGTGACATGAAAGAGATACTGATGTTGATTATCAAAGGCATGTGCTCCAAACCACCAAGCCTCTAATGCCCAAGGGAGGTAATATTATCTCTGCCTTCAACGTTTACATCCTCTTGCCAAGAAAGATGTGGTGGTTAACTAGCACATCTTTTTTTCCTTCCTACTAATTTTACATAAACTATTAATCAGGGGAGAAAATTAACTAATTCTTCAGTGTGTAGGTCATGCTAGGGCAGGGCTCTCATCTAGATGAAAAGGACAGAGATTGGTGCTAAGTCAGCTTGGCTATACCTTGAAGCAAGGCAGGTTTGTGTATGATCTTTTTGCTGTATGGTACCGAGGAAGTCATTCTGTACTTTCTCAAAGTCTATCCAGCAACTGCAAACCTTGGCCCCACTGCACAGCTGAAGGACTGGTGACCCCCACCTACTCCTGCCCTACCTACCAGCTGCTGGGTAAAGATCAGCCAACATCTGCCTGTTCATTCTGAAAAGAAGGTCCACTGAAGAAGGAGTTCTTGAGCATTCACCTTTGATGATGGCTTCTCTTTCAGGCAATCATCACTGTCTGATTTTAACCCCAAAATCCTTGAAATCACACTGTGGGCAGGTGGAGTTTTAGGGTGGTGATTGTCCCCTTGTACTTGGCTTTGGTGAGGCCACACCTCAAGTATTGTGTTCAGTTTTGGGCACCTCATTACAAGAGAGATATGGAGGTGCTGGGGTGAGTGCAGAGGAGGGCAGGGAAGCTGGGAAAGGGCCTGGAGAATAAATCTTATGAGGAGTGACTGAGGGAGCTGGGGATGGTTAGTTTGAAGAGAAGGAGGCTGAGGGGAGACCTCCTGGCTGTCTACAGCTACCTGAAAGGACATTGTGAAGAGGCTGCTGCTGGTCTCTTCTCAGAAGTAACTGGAGAAAGAACAAGGGGGAATGGCCTCAAGCTGAGACTGGGGAGGTTTAGATTGGACATTGGGAAAAAGGTTTTCATGGAGAGAGTGGTCCGGGACTGGAACGAGCTGCCCAGGGATGTGGTGGAGTCAGCCACTCTTGATGTGTTTAAGGGTCATTTGGATGTGGTGCTTAGGGATATGTTTTAAGATCAATCTTGTAGAGTAGGGTTTTAGGTTTGACTTGGTGATCCTGAGGGGCTTTGCCAACCTGCATGTTTCTGTGATTCTGTGAATCTCAAAGGTAAAATAAAATTAAATAACAACCCTTAACCAAACAAATAAAGCAGAGAAGCAATTGCTATCTTAAAGGAAACTGTTGTTCAGCATTACTTTCTATTAGGCAATTAAACTGATGCAGGGCTGCAGAGAGAGCTGTGGCTCAGGTTAATTGCACAAAGCAGTGGCAATCAAAACTATTGCTGAAACAAGCATCCTGGCTCGTAGCAGAAAGGAGGCACGTTGACCATAACAGTCTAAAGGAGATAGATGCCACAGGGTAATTTCTTGTATCAGCAATAGTGTGGGCAGAAGCACTTGGGGAAGCAACTGTCGCTCTCTACTCAGCACTGGTGAGGCTGCACTTGGACTAGTGGGCTCAGTTTTGGGCCCTTCACTACAGGAAGGACATCGAGGTGCTGGTGTGAGCCCAGAGAAGGGCAGTGAAGCTGGTGAAAGGTCTGGAGAACAGGTCTTGTGAGGAGCAATTGAGGGAACCGGGGTTGTTTAGCCTGGATAAAAGGAGGCTGTGGGGAGACCTTGCTCTCTACAACTATCTGAAAGGAGTTGGAATGAGGTAAGGGCCAGTCAATTCTCCCAAATGACAAGTGAAAGGACAAGAGGAAGTGGTCTTCAGTTTTACCAGGGGAGGTTTAGTTTGGACATTAGGAACAATTTCTTTGCCAAAATAGTGGTCAAGCTATGGAACAGGCTGCCCAGGGAGGTCACCATCTCTGGAGGTACTTTAAAAGCTCCACAGACACAGTGCAGAGGGACATGGTTTAGATATGCTTGAGTGGTGGAATTGCAGTGCTGGGTTAGTCCCTGGACTTGAAGATCTTAAAGGTTTCTTGCAACCTAAAGGATTCCCTAATTCTAACTCATCCCCAGGTGAGTTGCATGTGCAAAAGCTGGTCCTGTCTAACAGAGTGAATCATGTGTTGCCCCTTCTATGAGCTTTACAGCAGCTGTTCCTTCATGCATAGTATATATTGTGCTTCATACTGTAGATTCTCTAGTCCAGACTCAAGGGGTCTCCTCCAGCTTTGTGGCAGTTCTGGGCTTCTCACAGAGACATTCATAGAATCGTAGAATGGTTGGAAGGGACCTCTAGAGGTCATCTAGTCCAGCTCCCTCACAGTCAGCAGGGACATCCTCACTAGACCAGGTCACCCAGGGCCCCATTGAGCCTCACCTTGAATATCTCCAGGGAAGGGGCCTCAGCCACCTCCCTGGGCAACATTGAGGTGCTGGAGCATGTTTGGAAAAGAGCAGTGAGGCTTGTGGAGGGCCTGGAGCACATCCTACAAAGAGTATCTGAGGGAGATGGAGTTGTTCAGTTTGGAGAAGAGGAAGCTGTTGCTCAATACATGTGAAGGGAGGTTGGAGTGGGGAGAGGGCAGCCTCTGCTCCTTGGTTGCCAAGGGGCAGGACTAGAGGAAATGGTTTCAAGATGTGCCAGGGGAGGTTCAGGCTGGATATTAGGAAATATTCCTTCAGTGAAAGGGTTCTCAAACATTAGAATAGTCTGCCCAGGGCAGTGGTGGAGTCACCATCCCTGGAGTTGTTTAAGCAGTGTGTGGAGCTGGTACTTAGGGACATAGTTTAGTGTTGACCCTTCAGTGCTGGGTTGAGGGTTGGACTGGATGATCTCTGAGGTCTCTTCCAACCAGAGGGTTTCTGTGATCCTGCAAATTAAAATTACACAACAGGAGAACGTTTCTTATTGAAATTGGAACCAAGTCCTCACCTTCTCACCTTGTGCTTCTTTGCATGACTTCTGTGGTTTCCCCCTCACTCTTAAAATACCCATTTTGATCTGAATATCAACAAGGGGAGAGGATCTAATCTCTTTTCCATGCAATGTGGCCACGTGAGGTTTTGTAACATTTTGCAGATCAGTTGTACCAGGACACTAATGAACCACTTAGAAAAGCATCACTGTAACAGAGTACCTGAAGACAGAATGCACATGAAATTCCCCTACCAATGGATCCATTCCATGCAACCAATATCACATTTTCTCTTGTTTGGTTGGTTCTTTTTCCATAAAGATGCAAATGCACATACAAGATCTCATGTAGATATTGCAGTGGAGCATGTGAAGGACTGCTGGCAGTAGGCTTTTCTGCTCTGCAAGTGTTCTTGCTGTGGGAACTCCATCTGCTGCTTACATTCTGTCTATAAACCCTAGATGTTCATTCCTTTCAAGTTAAGGCTGGCCCCCAATTTTTTTTTTTTTTTTTTGNGCCCCAAATTTTTTTTTTTTTTTTTTTTGAGATTTTTCACAAAAGTTATTTTTGACTGAAAGATCAGCAGTTGGCTCAAGGAATTCAAGCCTTTACTACTTAAAAGGTCTGTCCTTTATTTGGAGTGAAAAATGCAAACAAAATCTTTCTTTGGCAACTCTTGCTTGGTTTTCAGCTCCACATTGCTACCAGCTAATGAGTAATCCCTTTCAGAACTGAATTTGCTAATGAGTTTCTGCTAGGAAACACTGAACTAACATGTAGGAGCACATGTTCATGATGTGCCTTCATAAAGGGCTTGGATTTGGTCTTGCAGAAGAGGATTGGACAGCATTTGCTTCAGTCTTAATTATTCCCAGAATGAAAGAGTGCCAAGATGTGTTCAGACAGTTCAGTTCTGATGGAGACTGATTTTACTCAGTAGTGTGTCTGCACATAGTAATATATTTTACTATGGCTGTGCTTATTCTGTCAACATTCAGCCCTGGAACTATGGACAATGGCAGTGGTGTATACAAACATATGTGTAGAAGTCATACTGATGAGTTCTACACTGGGAAGGCCAAAAAAAACCCCAGGACCCTTCCCACAGGGAAAAAATATATTAGTGTGATTGCAGCTTTATCTTGATTTGGAAACCAAGTGTCCTGGCTCATCACCAGTATCAGACTTCTTCTGTTCTTTTATGCTTCAGCCTCTGGGAAGCCCAGGTTTGGAATGAGGCCACTGAGTAATAAGTGGAAGCTGCCACTGAGCCAGAGAACAGTAGCAGCTGACATAATGGCAGGGCTGGAGCTAACCAAACCAAACCAAACTGCTGCTGCTCACTCATGACTTGGAGGGAGCAGTGGAAAGAACAGGCAGATAGTCCAACCTCGTGCTGAAACCAGGGCAGGCCTCTGCTCTAGGGCAATTCCACCGTGGTCTGAACTGGCTGTGAGCTGTCTGATGTGTTTTCCCAGCAGCCCCATTCCCCACTAGAAGATTTGGTCTTTGTTGTAGGATACTCCATGAGAATGATAAGGTCACAAAGCCTCTGATTTTTCCTGCTTCACCTTGTAGGCAGTACAGAGATCTGTTTCCAGTGATGCAATTTCCACCACCAAGTTAAGCCAATCAGCTGAGTTAGACTCATTTTTGATCACTTGAGTGTCTGTGAAATAGCTGATTAAGCACCACTGCCAACACTACCCGTTTGCAGACAGCCTACTTAACTGTGAGCAATTGCAGAGAGCACTCAGGCAGGAGATGATCTTCTCTAGAATGAGCAAATGGTTTTGTGGAAGCTCCATTTCCCCCTTTTCCATCTCCATGTCATATAATTCTTGAGTTCAAAGGACACCTAAACTCTAGGTTGTATTCCTCTTTTTCATTATAGCTCTGCCAGTGACCAAGCACTCTGTGAAGTGTCTTGTGGAGTTCATGGGAGTGTAATGTTGATATTTAAAGAAGTCAGAGTGTTTTATGCTGATGCTGTCAGTTCTCTGGTTTGGGTTGAATAGCAGGAAAAATTTCTGCACAGAAAGGTGTGTCAGGCTCTGGAACAGGCTGCTCAGGGAAGTGATGGAGTCATCATCCCTGGAGGGATTTGAAAGATGTGGAGAGGTGGTGCTGAGGGAGACAGGTTAGCGGTGATCTGGCAGTGCTCAGTTAATGGTGGGACTCCATGGTCTTAAAGGTCTCTTACAACCAAAATTATCCTATGATTCTGTAAAATAATGCTCATGTTTCTTATACTCTAAAAGAAACAGTAAATGAGTTTATTTTTAATGATCCTGAGTTGCTGTAAGCAGCACTGGGTCCGAGTTCAGCCTCAGACCACATCCATCTGCTGTGCCCTCATGTGCTAAGTTCACTGTTGGTTCAGTACAGCTCCACTACTCAAACTGTGCAGGTTTTGTGACCTTAAAATAAGGTAGGCAGCTTCTTTAGTCCCTCCTGAAGCCAGCATTTCCCCCAGATTTGTTCATATGGCAGTAACAACACATCAAAACAAATTCAGTCACAGTGCTGCTCTCTTTTTCATGCCAAGGCTTCATGCAGTACTCTGCCAGCTTCTTTTATAAGGTTTATCTCCCCAAATACACTTAAGAAGGTAGTTTCAAGATTTCATGCCAGAAATCATGATTCCACTTTTCCTGTTCTTACATTCCCAGAGATAGCTACAGAAAAGCATTATATAATGTACTGACATTTGCAGCTGATCTGGGTAGGTCTTGTGCTTCCATGACACCACTCAGATGAGCTAAGCAACCGTCAGAGAAGTGCTGGTGGTCTTGAACATGAACTGATGTGTTTTTCCAGTTGAAAGCTTTTGACTGGAGACCCAGTTGGCCCAAGAACTCTTTTTCTGGGATGAGTTTTTTGCATGCAAAGCAACAAATGGAACTCTGTGGTCAAAGAGTAATGGAACCATACTTGGTCAGCTATTTTGTCTTTGTGTAATCATCTTTCAGCACTGATGTGTGGTACAAGATGACACTTGGATGGTTTCAGACAGATCTGTTGCTCTCACTCTGATTATGGCACAGCTGAGGGCTTTGATCAGCACAGCAAAAAGCTGCTGGCAGCATGGAAGAGCCAATTATTTTTACAAAATGCTCCTAAAATAGGAATCTACAAATCTAGAATCAGAGAACAGTTTGGACTGGAAGGGACCTGTACAGGCCATTTAGTCCAACATCCTTGCAGTCATCAGGGAAATACTCAGCAAGATGATCAGAGGGTTGGAGCACCTCTCCTCTGAAGACAGGCTGAAACACTTGGGTCTGTTTAGCCTGGAGAAGAGAAGACTCTGAGGAGACCTTATAGCTACATTTCAGTATCTGTAGGGGCCCTATAGGAGGGCTGAGGAAGGAGTGTTTAGAAGGGCTTCAATTCCAATAGCAATTCCTATTGCTACAATAGGAGAAGGGGCAGTGGTTTGANACTGGAAGGGACCTGTACAGGCCATTTAGTCCAACATCCTTGCAGTCATCAGGGAAATACTCAGCAAGATGATCAGAGGGTTGGAGCACCTCTCCTCTGAAGACAGGCTGAAACACTTGGGTCTGTTTAGCCTGGAGAAGAGAAGACTCTGAGGAGACCTTATAGCTACATTTCAGTATCTGTAGGGGCCCTATAGGAGGGCTGAGGAAGGAGTGTTTAGAAGGGCTTCAATTCCAATAGCAATTCCTATTGCTACAATAGGAGAAGGGGCAGTGGTTTGAAACTGGAGCAGGGTAGATTTAAGCTCCACGTCAGGAGCAAGTTCTTTTTGATGAGAGTGGTAAAATACTGCAACAGGCTGCCCAGGGATTTAGTTGAGAGACATCCACCATCTGACTTGATGTGGCCCTGGGTAGCCTGATCTAGTTGGAAGGGTCACTGCTCTCTGCAGGGGTCGGGGAGATAGGAAAAGATGACCTTGGCTGTCCCTTCCAACCCGATGCAATCTGTGAATCTGTAGATCAGGTTGCTCAGAGCCCCATCCAGCCTGACCTGGAATGTTTCCAGGGATGGGGCATCTACCACCTCTCTGGGCAACCTGGGCCAGTGATTCACTGCCCTCAGTGTGAATCAACCCTAGTCTAAATCTCCCCTCTTTTAGTTTCAAATCATCACCCCATATCCTGTCACAACAAGTCCTGCTGAAAGTATCGTCCCTATGGGGNCTCTGCAGGGGTCGGGGAGATAGGAAAAGATGACCTTGGCTGTCCCTTCCAACCCGATGCAATCTGTGAATCTGTAGATCAGGTTGCTCAGAGCCCCATCCAGCCTGACCTGGAATGTTTCCAGGGATGGGGCATCTACCACCTCTCTGGGCAACCTGGGCCAGTGATTCTCTGCCCTCAGTGTGAATCAACCCTAGTCTAAATCTCCCCTCTTTTAGTTTCAAATCATCACCCCATATCCTGTCACAACAAGTCCTGCTGAAAGTATCGTCCCTATGGGGGTTAGACTCAATGGTCTCTTTGGGTCCTCTCCAACCCCTAACATCCTGTGATCTTTCACACAGAATCAACCAGGTTAGAAGAGACCTCTAGGATCATCAAGTCAAACCTATCACCTCCTAATTAACTAAACCATGGCACTAAGTGTCTCATTCAGCATCCTCTTAACACTTCCAGGGATGGTGACTCCACCACCTCCCTGGGCAGAACTTCTTCCTATCATCCAGCCTAAACCTGCCCTGGCACAGTTTGAGCCTGTGTCCTTCTGTCACTGGGTGCCTGGCAGAAGAGACCAACCCCCACCATTCTTCTAGACCCCCTTTAAGTATCAAAAGGCCACAGTAAGATCTTCTTGGAGCCTTCTCCAGGCTGAACAACCACAGCTAGTTCTTTGCCTTGTTCCATCTGTTGACAGCTTTCTCTCAAGGTAAAAGCCACTGCCTACACCTGAGGTGTAAAAAGACACCATACATGGATCCTGTGGAAAGAGAGCTTAGTAATTACATAGGAAAGGAAAATACACACTATAAAACAAGAGAATGCCTGCCACAGAACACCTTAAAAAGCGTCTTTTTTATGTTGAGCTGCTAACAGCCTTTAAGGGAGGTTTCATGAGCTTTGCTGATCAGTTCTCTTCCCACGTTCCTGAACATGCTCCTGCTCTGTGTTCAGCAAGCTGAACGAACAAATAGCTCATATGCAGCATGAAGTGAAAAAAACCCAAACAACCAGTAGCAACCCTTGGAAATGGATTCCAGTCTGTAACTGTCCCATTAAGGAACTGCAGGAGCTTTACAAATCAAGTGACAGCAGACTTGGGCAAGCCAAGCGATCAAAGGCACAGCCAAGCCATAGTGAAACCAAAAAGCCAGAAAATAGGACATCAGCCAGCAAAGCTGACTGAACACACAGAGCATGAAAAGAAAATACATAATAGATATGTGAGGTCACTGTGGCCATCAGGAAATGCTGCCAAAACGTCCTTGTTGGCCTGACTTCCCCTTGGATTAGACCTACATGTGGATGCTGAGCTCAAACTAGGCATTGAGCGTAGCCTGGCTTGCTTCTTCATCCTCTAGAGGTTGCCTGAGCAGGTTTGTCATGGAGATTTGCTTGTCTATAAGGGAAATAAAGTGAAAAGCTTCATCTGAAATCCCTTCATGGCCCTTGAAATGAGGCCATCTTTCAAGGTTCACAGGCTCACAGGATGTCAGGGGTTGGAAGGGATGCAAAGTGATCAGTGAGTCCACCCCCCTGGCCAGAGCAGGACCAGACAATCTAGCTCAGGTCACAGGAATGCATCCAGACAGGCTGTGAAAGTCTCCAGAGAAGGAGACTCCACTACCTCTCTGGGGAACCTGTGCCACTCCGCTGTCACTCTTACAGTAAAGAAGTTCCCCCTTGTGTTGAGATGGAACCTCCTGTGCTGCAGCTTATTGCTCCTTGTCCTATCCCAGGGAGAAAGTGAGCAGAGCCTGTCCCCCCACTCCTGACCCCCAGCCCTCAGATATTTATAAACATTTATTAAATCCCTTCTCAGTCTTCTCCAGATTAAGCAGCCTCAGGTCCCTCAGCCTCTCCTCATCAGGCCCCTAATCATCTTCATAGTCCTCTGCTGGTCTCTCTCCAGCAGATCCCTGTCCCTTTTAAACTGGGGAGTTTAAGTGAAAACCGAAGGCAGTACTCAGGATGGACACTCACCAGAGCAGAGTAGATTTCATCAGGACCACATCCACTGATGCCCTAACAGTAAATTTTGGGTTTGATTTTTCAGCTGTGATCTGATTTCTGAGAGCAAGAGCCTGGTGAAAGCAGCCAGATCTGGCTTTGTCATTCGTAGTTCTTTCTCCCCTGTCCAATAGGTTTCAAGAGGTGCTGTATGTATGCTGAATGTTTCCAAAGGCTCAGTGTACTCCAAATGTCATATTGAAGCAAAAACATTTTATTAGTGGTTCTAATTTCTTTAATGAGACTCTTCACCAAGCTCTAGGCACCAGATTAGTTTTCTATGAGGCATTTCGTTGGTCTACTTATGCATCAGGGCATGTGCTTGTTTCCTTCCAAACAGGAAGAGGGATCCCCTGAGGGATCAACCTGCACTGAAAGACTTAGGTGACCCAAGGATTTGGATCAAGGGTCGAGGTGGTACCCAGGGTATTTAATTTCGGAAGACGAACCTATTAACCAGATACTTTGCTATGAATACCAACAAGTAAAGATATTTCATAGAATGGTTGGGAGGAGGGTGGGGGGAGAGGGCTTTAGAAGCCATCTGTCTGGTGTCAGAGTTGAGGCTGTTCAGTCTAGAGAGGAGAAAGCTGTGAGGGGACCTTATTGTGGCCTTCCTGTATCTGAAGGGGGTCTACAAGAAAGCTGGTGAGGGATTTTTTTAGGATGTTGGGTAGTGATAGGGCTAGGGGGAATGCAGCAAAACTAGAAATGGGTAGATTCTGGTTAGGAAGAAGTTCTTCACCATGAGGGTGGTGAGACACTGGAACAGGTTGCCCAGGAAGGTGGTGGAAGCCCTGTCTCCAGAAGTTTTTAAGCCAGAATGAATGTGGATGTGAGCAACCCAATCTGTTGTGAGGTGTCTCTGCCCATGGCAGAAGTTTGGAGCTGGATGATCTTTGAGGTCACTCCCAACCCTGACAATTCTGTAGAGCCATGATGCTGTGACATCCGCAGCTAGAGCAGGTTGCTCAGAGCCCCATCCAGCCTGACCTGAAATGGTTCCAGGGATGGGATTTCTACCACCTCTGTGGGCAACCTGTACCAGTGTTACTTTCATATACATCAATGGTAAAGCTGAAAAGTAAGAGTAAAACATGGCACCTTTTGATATTTACCTGTCTCCAGAGTCTCTTGGCTTCCTCATGCTTGCAATGCCTATTGGCAAGAAAAGCTGGTGACATAAAAATAGATAAGAAGAGTGAAAAAAGGGGGGGGGAAGCTCTGAATCCGCAAGAGAAAGCTCTATGGGGTTTTCTTCTTTCCATTGCCATTAGTGGGTTTCAGACCAGGGCTTTCCTGAATTGGAAATTAGTCAGAGGCAGAATGTTTGGCTCAAAACAGGCACTTCAGAGACCCCCCCCCCCCCCCCCC
>VWYK01075479.1:0-12597 GCA_013399775.1 Semnornis frantzii
ATTCTATGATTCTAAGAGCAAAGCATCCAGCTCCAAGTTTTTCCACCGTGCCCTGGAGAAACCCGAGGAGCAGCAGCAGGCATCCCTCCTCCTCCTCCTCCTCCTCCACATCAGAAGGTGCCTGAGGGCAGGTGGTTGGGGCTGGCCGAGGAGGAAGAGCGGCAGACAAAAGCCCGAGGCCGGTTCCATCCTGCGCCAAGAGCTCCTTTGTTTTGGGGAAAAGGGATTCGACCTGGTTTGGAGGAACACAGATAACGTCCCCAGCACCGTGCCGTGCCGTCTGGGTCACTCCTCTCTGCCCGCTGTGATAAGAGCTGGCTCCTTATCGATGCTAACACTTTGATCTCACCAGTACTGCTCCATTCCCACCTGAGCGCCTGGCTAAGGACACAAACTCCTCGAAATCCTCGTGGTCCAGCACACAAAGAGAGCCTTGACGCCTGGGCTGCACGTGATGGCAATGGAAAATGCAGGTCAGTAGATAAGGAGGCAGCCACTGCCTCCCAGTATAAAACTGGGCAGGCTGGGAGCAGCTCAGCTCAGCTGCTGAGGGCTCCAAGAAGCTGTGTGAGGAGCACTGGACAAGTCCTGCGCCATGAAGTGGCTCATCCTGGCCCTGATGTGTCTCCAGCTCTCAGAAGGGTTGGTGAGGTGAGTGTCCAGCAGCTGCTGCTGCAGCAAAAAGGGCAAGGGAGAGAGTAGGTAACAGAGCTGTGACCTGCATGGGCTGCACTCTGTGCCTGAGGGTTCTGCACTGTGTCCCCATGGATGCTGCAGTGCCCTAAGGATGCTGCACTGTGTCCCCATGGATGCTGCAGTGTCCTAAGGATGCTGCACTGTGTCCCCATGGATGCTGCGGTGTCCTAAGGATGCTGCACTGTGTCCCCATGGATGCTGCAGTGTCCTAAGGATGCTGCACTGTGTCCCCATGGATGCTGCAGTGTCCTAAGGATGCTGCACTGTGTCCCCATGGATGCTGCAGTGTCCTAAGGATGCTGCACTGTGTCCCCATGGATGCTGCAGTGTCCTAAGGATGCTGCACTGTGTCCCCATGGATGCTGCAGTGTCCTAAGGATGCTGCACTGTGTCCCCATGGATGCTGCAGTGTCCTAAGGATGCTGCACTGTGTCCCCATGGATGCTGCAGTGTCCTAAGGATGCTGCACTGTGTCCCCATGGATGCTGCAGTGTCCTAAGGATGCTGCACTGTGTCCCCATGGATGCTGCAGTGTCCTAAGGATGCTGCACTGTGTCCCCATGGATGCTGCAGTGTCCTAAGGATGCTGCACTGTGTCCCCATGGATGCTGCAGTGTCCTAAGGATGCTGCACTGTGTCCCCATGGATGCTGCAGTGTCCTAAGGATGCTGCACTGTGTCCCCATGGATGCTGCAGTGTCCTAAGGATGCTGCACTGTGTCCCCATGGATGCTGCAGTGTCCTAAGGACACTGCATTGTGTCTGTAAAGATCCTGTAATGTGTCCCTATAGATACTGCCCTGTGTCCCTAAGGATGCTGTGTTATGTCCCTAGGACTGTATATGTCCCTAAGGATGCTGCCCTGTGTCCCTAAGGATGCTGTGTATGTCCCTAAGTATGCTGCCCTGTGTCCCTAAGGATACTGTATATGTCCCTAACGATGCTACCCTGTGTCCCTAAGGATGCTGTATATGTCCCTAAGGATGCTGCCCTGTGTCCCTAAGGATGCTCTATATGTCCCTAAGGATGCTGCCCTGTGTCCCTAAGGATGCTCTATGTGTCCCTAAGGATGCTGTATGTGTCCCTAAGGATGCTGCCCTGTGTCCCTAAGGATGCTGTATGTGTCCCTAAGGATGCTGTATGTGTCCCTAAGGATGCTGCCCTGTGTCCCTAAGGATGCTGTATGTGTCCCTAAGGATCCTGTATTATGTCCCTAAAGATACTGCCCTGTGTCCCCAGGGATGCTGTATTGTGTCCCTAAGGATGCTGCCCAATGTCCCTAAGGATGCTGCCCTGTGTCCCTAAGGATGCTGCCCTGTGTCCCCAGGGATGCTGCCCTGTGTCCCCAAGGATGCTGAACTCTGTCCCATGGATGCTGACCAGCTCTAACCAGCTCTGCCTCTGGCCTCCTGCATCTCCACAGATCATCTTTGCTCTTAGTCTGTGCTGCACCCACTCCTGGGTGGGGGCAGCCCTTGGGGACATGCAAGGCAGCAGAGCTCCCACGGTGGCAGAGTTCAGAGCAGTGGGAAACTGCCCAAATCTTCTCATCTCCTGCTGTGCTTTGCTGTGGTTCCTCCCTCTGTGCAGAATCGAGCTGAAGAAAGGCAAATCCATACGGGAGAAGATGAGGGAGGCTGGAGTGCTGGAGGACTACCTGAGGAGGGTGAAATCTGATGCAGCTCAGAAGCTCAACACCAGTGAGGGTTATGTTGTGAACGAGCCCATAACCAACCACCTGGATGTGAGTCCCTCAGGCTCCTCTCACTGCCTCTCCATGCACCATGCTCCCCTTTCCTTCCTCCTTCCCAGCTGCTGGAGCAATCCCTTCAGCCTGCAGGACTCAGAGATTGCTTCCCCTCCCCTTCTTTTTTCAGTCCTTTTCCCTCCTCCCCGAGCCATAGAGTGATGCTTCTCTGCATGTCTGACAAGACCTAACCAAAGAAATATCAAATGTTGTGTCTTTGAGGGGAAAAAAGCAGAATGCAGGGGGGTTGGAAGTGATCCTTGATCAGGCAGCAGGGACACCTCCAGCTAGAGCAGGCTGCCCTGGGCTACATCCAGGATTGTGATCTTGAATGTCTCCAGGGACAGGACCTCAATCACACATCCCTGGGCAACCCTTTCCAGTGTCTCACCACCCTCACTGTGCAGAGCTTCCTCCTGATGTCCAACCTAACCCTGCCTTGCTCCAGTTTCAAACCACTGCCCCTCATCCTGTCACCACAGGCCCTTCTGGACAGTCCCTCCCCAGCCTCCCTCTAGGTCCCCTTCATATGCTGGAAGGCTGCTCCAAGGTCACAGAATCACAGATCACAGAATGTCAGGGGCTGGAAGAGACCTCCAAAGCTCAACCAGTCCAACCCCCCTGCCAGAGCAGGATCACCCAGAGCAGATCACACAGGAACACATCCAGGTGGGTTTTGAGTATCTCCAGAGAGGGAGACTCCACAACCCCCCTGGGCAGCCTGTTCCAGTGCTCTGTCACCCTCACAGTGAAAAGATTCCTCCTCATGTTTAAATGAAACTTCCTATGCTTCAACTTCCACCATTGCTCCTTGTCCTGGCATTGGTCTCCTTGGAGCCTTCTCTTCTCCAGGCTGAACAACCCCTGCTCAGCCTGTTTCTGCCTGCAGGAGAGAGCTTGGCATTCCCACCACCCTGCAAAGCACTGGGATGTTGGCACAGGGCTGGGAGGTGAAACCCTGCTCAGTCCCTGACCCTGTAACCAACAGAGATGCCCATCTCTTGTCCACAGGCCTCCTACTTTGGGGAGATCACCATTGGGACCCCTCCACAGAAGTTCTTGGTGCTGTTTGACACTGGCTCCTCCAACCTCTGGGTGCCCTCCACCTACTGCCAGACCCCAGCCTGCTGTGAGTGCCTCATGCTGCTAAGCTCCCATCATGTGGGAGAAATCAGGATCCCAGCATGCTGCTGTGGGATAGCTGCTCCCTGGTACTGCCCTCTGGCTCACCACAGACTGGTCTGGGTGGGAAGGGACCATTAAAGCTCATCCAGTCCAACCCCCTGCAGTCAGCAGAGACATCTGCGACCAGAGTTGGTTACTCAGAGCCCCAAACAACCTCACCTGGGATGGTGCCAGGGATGAGGCATTTCCCACCTCTCTGGGCAACCTGTGCCAGGATCTCACCACCCTCAGTGTAAATGAAGATGGCCAAGTTACTGTTGCCATCGTGGGTGTCCCCAGAGCACAGAAGTCACACGGTTGTGCCTGACCCTCTGTGGCCAGGTGGAGGGAAGAGCAAAGCCATGACTCAAGTTGCTGATGTCCCATGCCCTGGCACAGCTCACCCAATGTGATTTGCTGCTAGTGGGATGGGCATGTGACTGCTGATGGCTTTGGCCATGCTGGGTGGCTGATGTGATCCCAACAGCTATTCCCTGGGGAGGGATGCAGGCAGAGCTGGGATGCAAACTGGGATGCAGAGCCTGTCCTGCTCTTCACAGCTGGCTGCCTACCGAGCTGCTGTGCCAGCAGGTGAAATCCCACCAAGCTCATACCCAGGGGCTTTGTCCTCTTGCCTCTCACACAGTCAACCATGCCAAGTTCAACCCCAGCTCCTCCTCCACCTTCAGCTCCACTGACCAGTCCTACACCCTGTCCTACGGCAGCGGCGCGCTCACCGTGCTCGTGGGCTCCGACACGCTGAGGGTGAGTGCAGCTCCTGCTGCCTGGGCAGCTGCAGCCCACCTGGGGGCCAGAATCACAGAATTAAGCAGGTTGGAAAAAGATCATCGAGTCCAACCTATCACCTAACACCTTCTAATCAACTAACCCATGGCGCTCAGTGCCTCATGCGGCCTCCAGGGATGGGCACTCCACCACCTCCCTGGGCAGCCTATCCCAATGCCAATCTCTCTTGCTGTGAAGAACTTCCAGCCTGAACCTGCCTTGGCACAGCTTGAGGCTGTGTCCTCTTGTTCTGTCCCTGGGTGCCTGGGTGAAGAGACCAACCCCTGCCTGGCTACAAGACGAGGGCAGATCTCATGTCTTGTGCAGCCAAGGCAAACCAGGGCCTGAGCTGGGCACAGCTGATGCCAGGTGGTTCTCACCACCAGCAGTTGGGGTTTTCCTTTCTTTTAACCCCACTTCTGCTCATTTTCCCCAGCTGCCCTGGGATGTATTCAGCAGCTAGGACCTTGCAGTGTGCCCCTTGGGCTTTCAGCCATCCCATCCCATGGCTGCTTGGGCTTGCCTTAGCAAGCAGAGTGACCTGGTGTCCCCTTCTGCTTCAGATCCAGAGCATCACGGTCACACAGCAGGAGTTTGGGCTCAGCCAGAATGAGCCCACCCAGCCTTTCTACTTCGCTGAGTTTGATGGGATCCTGGGAATGGCCTGCTCCTCCCTGGGAGTGGGAGGGACACCCACTGTGCTGCAGGGCATGCTGCAGCAGAACCAGCTCACCCAGCCCATCTTCAGCTTCTACTTCTCTCGGTAAAGATCTGCCAGGGCCCTCCGCAAGTCCTAGCACAGAATGGGTTGAGTTGGAAGGGACCTTCAAGATCATCCAGTTCCAAGCCCCTGCCATGGGCAAGGGACACCTCCCACTACCCCAGGCTGCTCAGGGCCTCGTCCAGCCTGATCCTGAACACCTCCAGGGAGGGGAAATCCACAACCTCCCTGGGCACCACCCTCACCCTCAAGAATTTCTTATCTCCAACCTCACTCTCCCCTTCTCAAGCTTCAATCCCTTCCCTCTCATCCTATCACAACAAACCCTTGTGCACCAGTGTCCTTCTGCCTGTCCCTGAGCAGGTTCCCTGTGCACTGTCCCCCTCCCCAGCCCATGCATCTCACCAACTCCCCAAACCCTGCTGCTGTGACTCTGTTTTTGCAGCCAACCCACCTACAGCTACGGGGGAGAGTTGGTCCTGGGGGGCATCGACAGTCAGCTGTTCCGTGGGGACATCGTCTGGGCACCAGTGACCCAGCAGCCCTACTGGCAGGTTGCACTGGATAGGTGAGTTGTGTTTGTACCTGCTGGGCATGATCCACCCCGGGCACCTCAGGGAGGGAAGGTTGTGGAGCTGTCCTCCAGGTGAGTCTGCAGCTATGGCTGCAGGCAGGAGCTCAGGGTGGGGGTTAGGCACTACACTTGGGGGCATCCCAAACTTCCAGATCCAGCCAAGATGTCTTCGGTTGCCTGTGGGTGCCGGAAGTGATCTCCTTTCCCTTCTTCTCCTGCCAGCTTTGCTATTGGGCAGACAACAACTGACTGGTGCAGCCAGGGCTGCCAGGCCATCGTGGACACGGGGACCTACCTGGTGACAGTGCCCACAGAGTACATCAATAGCTTCCTGCAGCTCACGGGTGCCCAGCAGACCAGCTATGGGGTAGGTGCAGGGCAGGCTTTGCCGGTGTGCACCGAGGCTTGCACCTGAGCCAGAAGCCATGGGCTTGACCCAGTGCCACCTACAGGACATGGTGCTGCAGGCACGTCAGGGAAGGAGGTGGTGACATGGCACTGCCAGGGGATATTGTGTTTCTGCTCCCTGCGTGTGGGGGCATCTCTGCTCTCCCATGGGGGCCATAACCTCCTCTTCACTTCCTCTCTGCAGTATGCAGTTGACTGCAATCAGGTCCAGAGCATGCCCACCATCACCTTTGTCATCAGTGGGGCTTTGCTCCCGCTCTACCCCTCTGCCTATGTCATCAGTGTACGTATGAGCTGGGCACCTTCACCCTGCTGAGGGCCAGGCAGGGCCCTGGGGCTTCCTGACAAGCAACAAAGCTCCCACTGCCTGTGCAGAGCCTGCCTGTGGGCTGATGCCACCTCTCTGCAGCCCAGCTAGCAGGGTCCTGGTGCTCATTTGAGGCTCTGACTCCCTCTCTCTTATTTCCGCCCCCCCCCCCTTGCAGAAGAATGGCTACTGCACCCTTGGCATTGAGCCCACCTACCTGCCCTCCCAGAATGGGCAGCCCCTCTGGATCCTGGGGGATGTGTTCCTCAAGGAGTACTACACCATCTTCGACCTGGCCAACAGCCGCATCGGCTTCGCCACATCAGCCTAGAGGGGTTGGAGCAGCAAACCCCAGCCCCTCTCCTGGCCAAACACACCTGGCTGGAGCAGCTCTTGGGCTTCCTCTGCACTTTCGTGTTCCTCTCTGTCCACACACAGCTCCCTGTCCCTCTGGGATTTCTCAGTGTGTCCTCACAGCCTCCCATTATAAATAAACCCCAACATCTCAGGCTGTCTCTGATCTGAGTTCGTGGAGTGATGGCTGAGGGCAGGCTGATGAGTTGTGTGCCTCAGACTCTCTCTCTGCAGGAAGAGAAGTGCCAGGAGAAGCTCAGTCATGGAATCATTTGGGTTGCAAGAGATCTCTGTGACCTGAGCAAGACTGTCTGGTCCTGCTCTGGCAGGGGGGGGCTGGAGTTGATGATCTTTTTGGGTCCCTTCCATCCTGTGTGATCCTGTGATCGAGTCCAACCCAGCACTGCCAGATCACTACTAAACCATGGCCCTCAGCACATCTCCATGGCTCTGAATCCACTCCTGGGATAGGGAATCCACCACTGCCCTGGGCAGCCTGTCCGAGGCCTTGACAACCAACCATTGGGGGAAGAAATGGTTCCTCAAGGCCCATCTAAACCTCTCCTGGTGCAACTTGAGGCTGTTTCCTTTTCTCCTGACACTTGTTACTAGGCAGAAGAGCCCAACCCCCACCTGGCTCCATCCTCCTTTCAGGGAGCTGTAGAGAGCAATGAGATCTCCCCTCAGTCTCCTTTTCTCCAGAGTGAAAAACCCCAGTTCCCAGCTGCTCCCCAGAAGACTTCTGCCCTAGACCCTTCACCAGCTTTGTTGTCCTTCTCTGGACCTCCCCCAGCTCCTCAGTGTCCAATACACTCCTGTCCTCCTTGTTCTCAGTGAGGGACAAGCCCAGAATGCACATCCTGAGCCTGATTCCTGCAAGGGTTTTGCTTTGCAGGTGAGAAGCAGCAGGGACCAGGCTGTGTTGCTGGGAATCAGGACACCAAAATGTCACCATGCTTGGTTTTGAACACCAACCACAGCCCTGGGGACAGGACTTCCCCTAGGGATTCCCCCAACAATCCAGCTCTGTGCTGTCAGGCACTGGTGTGTGTCTGGAAATGCCAGGATGCCCTCATGGGGTGGTTTGGCTTCACCCTCCTCCAACCACTGCCAGTTGCCAGGCTGAGAAGGAGCAGCCCAAGGAGGTGGTGGAGTCACCCACCCTGGATCTGCTTAAGGGTTGTTTGGATGTGGTGCTTGGGGATATGGTTCACAGGCTCACAGGATGTCAGGGGTTGGAAGGGGACCCAAAAAGATCATCCAGTCCAAGCCCCCTGCCACAGCAGGACCAGACAATCCAGCTCAGGGCACACAGAACACATCCAGACAGGCCTGGAAAGGCTCCACAGAAGGAGACTCCACAACCTCTCTGGGCAGCCTGTGCCAGGGCTCTGGGCCCCTTCCAGTCAAGAAGTTGCCCTTGTGTTGAGCTGGAACCTCCTGTGCTGCAACCCCCACCTGGCTCTAGGTTTAAGGTGAATCCTGTAGAGTAGGGTTCTGGGTGGGTGATCCTGAGAGGCTTTGCCAGCCTGGATGTGTCTGTGATTCTGTGCACTAAGTCACTTCAGCCAGAGGCTCAGCAGCACCTCCCCAGGCAAACACAGCTAGTGGCAGCGGACGTTGCTTTGCTTGCAGTCTGTGGTGCCCTTGGGATGACCGCAGGGACAGGCTGTCCTGGCTCCTGCTGCTGCTGGTACTTGCAGGGCTGAACCGATCATTCCACCCGGGGCAAAGCTGTGGGGCTGGTTTGTCCCCACCTCCTCCTCCTCCTCCTCCGTCCCTCTTCCTGGGCATGAGGAAACCTGGTCAGAGGTGTGTGTGTGGGAGGGCACTAATCTTCCCTGCAGCTGGATAAGGGCTAACAAAGTCCTGTGACTAAGTTAGAGTGGAAGTATGAGGTCATCCTAGGTTAGCCATGACATCCAAATGACCCCTAAGTCCCCAGGCAGGGCTACTGGGTCAGGTGAGACCACAGCTGGAGTGGTGGTTGGTGGCCCTAGGGGCTGGGGAACACCTTGGCTGAGGGAGGCTCGGGTGACACCACTCTTTCCTGGGATCCCGAGGCCTTTCTTAGAAGCTCTTTATCATCAGAGCTCATTAGCAGATGTATTAATAGCTCTGTCATCCCAGCAGGGAAAGGACACAAACTCCTCGGTGCTTTGTGTCAAAATATTGACACAGGCTGAGTGCAGCCAGACAGAGGCAGATTAGATAGGAGGGGGAGGGGGGGCAGGGAAGGGCATTTCCCCATCCCTTTAAAATGGGGAGATTTCAGAGAGCTGCTCCAAGCAGCCGTGGTGGCAAGAAGGGACAGGAGAAGGCTGAACCATGTCCCTGCTGAGCTTTGCTCCTCCCTTTGCTCCCTGCAGGATCCCTCCAAGCAGTGCAGGTCCGTCAGGATGTGATGGAGGAGGACGTGGTGCTGGGGGTGTGTGTGTGTGTGTGTTCGTGTTCCTGAGCTGCCTTGGGCTTGTAGCACCAGTCCAAGGACAACAGCAGGAGTCTGCTGGGATCCATCCCCACTGTTTGGCAAGGACTGAGGATACTGCAGGTGCCCTGCAGCCAAGGGCAGTGGGGCTGCTCTTGCTCCATCCTGGGGAGAAGTGGTAGCCTTTCTCCTGCCTCCTTCCTGGGCTGCCTATGTTGGTGACCCCCAT
This sequence comes from Semnornis frantzii, assembly GCA_013399775.1. Lineage (NCBI taxonomy): Eukaryota > Metazoa > Chordata > Aves > Piciformes > Ramphastidae > Semnornis > Semnornis frantzii. The sequence goes on from VWYK01075479.1 coordinate 9,414, forward strand.
GGGGTCAGCTCAGACCCCATGGGACAAGGTTTTGGTCCCAGTGAAATGGAAGCAGAATCACAGCATGTGGTGGGGCTTGAAGCAGTAAGTGTTAAAACACATGGTCAAGGTGGAGCTGTGCCAGTGTGCTCCAGGCAGAGGGGTCTGAGCAGCTTCTGCCTTTTGGTCCAGCTGGGGCTGCTTTGCTGAGAGCTTTGCACAGAAAACCTCTCGTGGTTGTCTCTTCAGGGTCCCTGTGGGAGGGGAGGCTGCTGAGGACATGGGGACAATCACCTTTCCTTAGCAGTGCATGGCAGAGTCTGCAGATGGTGAGCACCCAGGCCTCAGAGCATGAGGCTGATGGGTCCTCAGTGACCTGGCAAAGAGTGGCAGGGCTGGTACCACCTTCCCAGGGGAGGAAAGTCTCCCAGCACCAACATACCCTGTGAACAAATGTCCAAATCCATGCTCCTCTGCAGCCTAGGTATGACCAGCATCACTCAGAGCCTCTGGGAGATTGCACCTCAAAGACACCAGAGCTGAGCATCCTTGGTCTAACTCTGACATGGATAAGGAACTGCAGCAAATCAAAGTTTATGATGAAAGTTGCTGGGCAAAGACTCAAATTTCTTCCTTGCAAGATTGGTCAGGGATTGGCACAGGCTGCCCAGGGGGGGTGGAGGAGTCCCCATCCCTGGAGGTGTTCAAGAAAGCTGTGACCATGGCAGTTTGGGGCATGGTTTAGTGCTGGCTTGGTGGTTGGACTGGATGCTCTTAGAGGGCAACCTCAATGATTCTGTGAAATTGCCCTCTGGAGGTGGCTGAGTTGTCACAGGGCAGGTAAAGCTCTGTTACACCTCTCAGGGCTGCTGTGCTCAGCAGCTTCTAGCCCCCATCTCAGCTTCTCAGAGGGTTATTAGCAGAGCTGGAAGACAGAAGGAGCAGGATGGTGAACTCCTGGAAAGAGACATTTTTTGGGGACATTTTGCTAGTTCCTCAGAGGCTCAGAATTGCCTCTGCCCTGCTGGCTCCTGCTAGCTGTGTGGAGGGAGTTGGGTGTAGCAGTTTGTAGATCCGGATGGAAGAAATCTCGCTGGCCCCTGGCACTTCCTTGCCTGCCTGGATGGGTCAAAAAGGGATCAGCAGTGTGATAAACTTCTTCCACTTGCTCCACAGGGTGTGTTCTGCCTTTGTTTTTCCTGGAAAGATCAAGGTGGTGCTGAAGGCAAGAGAAAACACTTTCAACTTCTTGATAACAGCAGAGTTCTGCTTTTTATCAACCATCACATATTTGGTCTTGGTATCAGAGGTGCTGGACAACCTGTTAGTGTCTGGACAACCAGGTGAGGGAGGTAAAATCAGGGTGGCTGTGGTGATAACCAGACCACAAGTGTTGGTGTTGGGTGGGTGCAGTGATAGAGCAAAAGGGTTTCCGGAGCCAGGGGCTGGGCACGGCGCTGGCTATATACACCCTGCCCTGGGTGAGGCAGCACAGGAGCTGCCATGGAGCCACCACCACTCAGGGGCATGTGGTGGCTGCTGCTGGCCCTGCTCTGCCTCCAGCTTGGGGTAGTGGTTACGAGGTGAGCCCTGGGGCTGGGCTGGGCGCTGGGTCTGGCTGCAGAGTGAAGCTCTCCCTCAGCACGGTGAGCTGGGGCTGAGCAACCACTTAGCATCTCACTGCCATCTCCAGCCAGCACAGAATCATCCTGAAGAAAGGCAGGTCCCTGAGGGAAGTGATGAGAGAGAAAGGGGTGCCTGAAGGTTTCCTGCAGGACCTCAGGGGGGATCCTGGCAGGAAATACCAGTCCAGTAACTCTGTGGCATATGAACCCCTAACCAACTACCTGGATGTGAGTATGAAAGCTCTTTCCTCCTCTGAGCCACCCAGCTCTGGGTTTGGGGATGTCTTCCTCTTTTCCCAGTTGCCTGCAGGAAGCTCTGCAGTGAGTGGCTTGAGTCTCTCCCCAGTCTCAAGTGGAGAGGCTGCACTGGGCATGGGCAGGAGCTGTGGTGTCTCTGAAGCCTGGCTCCAAGGGCTGGGTGATGCTGGGGGACAAAGGCAGGAGGCAGCACATAGCCTGAGTTGATTTCCCTGCTCAGCAAAGGCAGAGTTTGATGGTTGTGGGGCAGATTTGCCACTCCTGGCCCCATCTTGCGGGCAAATCATTGCCCCTTTGTGTGCTTTGGCTGCCCTGCAGGCACTGGAGAATACCAAGCTCTCCACACGGCCCCTTGGCACTTTGGGTTTCTCAGCTAGGAGAAGGCAGAGAGCTGAAAAAAAGGCCAGGCAGAAGCAGAGGTCTGTCCCATCTTTGTTCACAGTCTTTCTACTTTGGGGAGATCAACATCGGGACCCCACCGCAGCGCTTCCTGGTGCTGTTTGACACTGGCTCCTCCAACCTCTGGGTGCCCTCCACCTCCTGCCAGACCCCAGCCTGTGGTGAGCATCCCTTGGAGAGGACAGCACCATCCCACTGGACCTCTTAGACATCCCTTGTGTGCTGTGTGCTGGAGCTGTGGCAGGGACATCAGTGAGAGCTGGTGGGGTTTGGTGTTTGCTGATGTGGGGTGGTCCCCTCACTGGGGATTTCTGCCTGCATGAGTACAGGGGTGCTGAGCCCAGGGCAGGATGTGACCCAGGGGTTGTGATCTTCTCTCTGTGCAGCAAATCATGCCAGGTTCAACAGCAGCCTGTCCTCCACTTTCTCGAGCAGCAGTGTGACCTACACCCTGAGATATGGGTTCGGCGACGTGTGGGTGGCCTTGGGGTACGACACGGTGACAGTAAGTGACCTCTGATGTGCTGAGGGTAAGAAGTGACTGAGGCTGGGGTCAGACCAGTCTGGGAGCAGCTGAAAGGAACCTGACTGAGGAGCTGGGGCTGTTCAGTCTGGAGAGGAGAAGGTTCTGAGGTGACCTTATTGTGAACTTTCAGTATCTTAAACGGGCTACAAGAAAGCTGGGGAGGGACTTTTTAGGCTGTCAGGTGCTGATAGGACTGGGGGGATGGAACAAAGCTAGAAATGAGTAGATTCAGACTGGATGTTAGGAAGATGTTCTTCAGCATGAGGGTGGTGAGAGCCTGGAAGGGGTTGCCCAGGGAGGTGGTGGAAGCCTCATCCCTGGAGGTGTTTAAGGCCAGGCTGGATGAGGCTGTGGGCAGCCTGAGCTGGTGTGAGGTGTCCCTGGGCATGGCAGGGGG
>VWYK01075485.1:3517-14590 GCA_013399775.1 Semnornis frantzii
AAAAAAAGGCCTCTACAAATTCTAAAAAATTCTTATTGAAATCTCAAGTCACTGCCAGCAAAACCTCTCCTAGAGCATTCACAAACAGTGCTAGGACACAAGAGTCAAGAGAGAGACTAGAGAGAGAACAGAACTAACTGATATACTACTACTGATTTTGCAGTATGAAGAAGAGAGTTAAAGAGAAAAACTACTATGAAACTCCAAAGGATTGTTGACAAACAGGGAAAATATAAACCATATCTGGAAAGTTTCAACAATATGGAAAATACTGGTTTAGCAACAATACTTGACAGCTGGATGTGTTCAAAAACATAGCACTTTTCTAATTAGTAACATGAAAATTATATTCCAGTTTCTCTGTTAAGTGTTCCATACTCATAGTTCTGTGTTCTCCAATAGCTTTTACAAAACCTCTGAAATGCAAAGGCAGTAAGACTGGTCTGCTTGAAAAATTAGGATAATCATAGAATGGTAAGGTTGGAAGGGACCTCAAGGATCATCTAGTTCCAAGCCCCTGCTATAGGCAGGGACACCTCCCACTAGTACAGGTCACTCAAGGCCTCATCCAACCTGGCCTTGAACACCTCCAGGGAGGAAGCAGCCACAACCTCCCTGGGCAACCTGTGCCAGTGCCTCACCACCCTCACTGTAAAGAACTTCCTCCTGACATCCAGTCTAAATCTCCCCTCTGCCAGTTTAAACCCATTGCCCCTAGTCCTGTCATTGCAAGACCTTGTAAATAGTCCCTCCCCAGACTTCCTGTAGGCCCCCTTCAGATGCTGGAAGGCTACTATAAGGTCTCCTCGAAGCCTTCTCTTCTCCAGGCTGAAGAGCCCCAACTCTCTCAGTCTGTCCTCATAGGAGAGCTGCTCCTGCCCTCTGATCATCTTCGTGGCCCTCCTCTGGACCCGCTCCAACAGTTCCATGTTCTTCAAAAGACTGATAATAAAGACTGGATGTTTACCTAATCCTGCTCATATGTAAAATCTTTCCTTTTTCAAGCCAGACAGCTTGAGATATATAGCTAATGCACAGTACAGAAGTTGATGAAACTCAAGAAAGTTCTCTCCTTAGAGAACAAGTCCCATTTGCAAATACATAGTGCATTTGGTTACTACTGAATAGCAAGTAAGTATTAATGAATACAAACAGTAATTACCAAACTCCACTAAAGCTTTCTATGAATATTTTTAGTAATATTCCCTTCCACTAAGCATAACTGAGTACCCACCTCTCTACAATAACTACCACAACTGTGTTGTGCTTGTAACAGCTTTACAGACCTGCACACCGTCTGCATTACTCAAGTACTTTTCTTCATATCAATTATGTATAAGTTCCTGATACAAATTATATATAAGGTTAGAATGTTAGCTCAAAATTTTAACCCTTGTGAAACAGAAGACACACCTTAATTCAAACTAAGCTACAATAAACTCAATGTGATCTTTTCCCACATGTAAAATGTTTCAGAACCAAAGTACGAAAAGGCCTCTTAAGTACATACTCCACGTGGCCTATGCAAATGCCCCTTTCTGCTGGTAAAAGCTGCAAATTCCATTTAATGGCTACTAAGACTGGCCAGACATACACAGTTTTCTTTATTCAACCATTTCTTAGGGCTGGTCCCCTCGACTTCAACAGGAACCAACACGTTTCTCAAACATATGGTGCATGGAAACATCAGTGACTGGAGGGAGATGGTAGAAATAGACCGTAGTCTCAAGCTCAGCATTCAAGAGCTGTTGAAAACAACATCTGTGGTCAGAGCTACAGTTGAGAGTTTCAAAATGCTAATTAGAAATTTTTTAGGAAGTGGCATTTCTGGATGAAAACACAACAAATAAATCTAGAAAGTGACATTTGGGAAAATCAGTTCACTGACTTCCTGCATTAGACTGAAAACATTGTAGGGAGAGATTATGTTTCTAGAGCTGAATGCACATGTATGTCATAGATTCATGGAATGGTCTGGGCCAGAAAGGACCTCTAGAGGTCATCTAGTCCAGCCCCGCTGCAGTTGGCAGGGACATTGCCACTAGATCACATCACCTAGGGCCCTGTCAAGCCTCACCTTGAATGTCTCCAAGGAAAAGGCCTCAACCACTTCTTCAGGCAACCTGTTCTAGTGCTCCACCACCCTCATAGTAAAGAATTTGTTCCTAATATACAATCTAAATCTGCTCTTCTCAAGCTTGAACCCATTGCCTCTCATCCTGTCACTACAGGCCTTTGTAAACAGCTTCTCTACATCTTTCCTATAGGCTTCCTTCAGGAACTGGAAGGCTGCTATTAGGTCCCCTTGGAGCCTCCTCTTCTCCAGGCTGAACAACCCCAGCTCCCTCAGCCTGTCCTCACAGCAGAGGTGCTCCAACCCTCTGATCACTTTTGTGGCTGGCTCTGTACCTGCTCTATCAGGTCCATCTTCTTCCTATAACGAGGGCTCCAGAATTGGACGCAGTACTCCAGGTGAGGTCTCACCAGAGCAAAGTGGCAGAATCACCTCTCTGCATCTGCTGGACACACTTCTTTTGATGCTGCCCAGGATATGATTTGCCTCCTGAGGTGGAAGCTCACACTGTCGGCTCACGTCCAGGTTCTCGTCTGCCAGCACCCCCAAGGTCATTTCCATGGGGCTGCTCTCTTAACACTTCATCCCCCCGCCTATACTGATAGTGAGGATTGTTCCGGCCCAGGTGCTGGACCCTGCACTTGCTCTTGGTGAATTACATGAGGTTCTCCTGGGCCCACCTCCCCAACCTGTCCAGGTCCCTCTGAATGACCTCCTGTCCTTCTGGTGTGTCGACGCCACCACATAGTTTGGTGTCATCTGCAAACTTTCTGATGGTGCGCTCAATCCCACTATGTCATTGATAAAAACATGGCACAGAATCACAGAATTAACCAGGTTGGAAAAGACCCTTGAGATCATCAAGTCCAACCTATTACCCAACACTATCTAATCAACTAAACCATGGCACCAAGTGCTACATCCAGTCTTTTTTTAAACACTTCTAGGGAACTCCACCATGCCCTGGGGCAGCCCGTTCCAATGGCCAATCACTCTTTCTACAAAGAATTTTTCTTAACATCCAGCGTAAACCTCCCTTGACATAGCTTGAGACGGTGTCCTCTTGTTCTATCACTGGTTGCCTGGGAGAAGAGACCAACTCCCACCTGGCTACAACCTCCTTTCAGGTAATTGTAGAGAGCAGTAAGGTCTCCATTGAGCCTCTTCTTCTCCAGGCTAAACGACTCCAGCTCCCAGCCAAAGAAGATCAGGCTCATAAAGCCATTAGATTTCCACTGGCCAGTGCTGTCATCTGCAGGCAGTTAAGAACATAAAGATAAAAGACAAATCTCCAAGTCATCTCTCCAGAGCATGACCATTATGTTTATATGGTCCTTCCTGATGCTTCCTGTCATATATTCACAGATTAATACAGAAACTTGCTGTCACTACTGACATAAACCATCAAAGAGAATTTATGCTCACAACCACTAAGTTTCCTAACATAGACAATGAATAATGTAATCTACACTCAACATCTACACTAGTTTCCCCCTCCTTTTTTCTGGTCCATAAAAATAAGAAAGAAACTAAATTGTCTCAACTAGATAAACTATCATTTCCTATAATAAAGGAACCAATCACAGGCAGGAAAAGAGAGACCACATGAAATAAAATGACAAAGCTGTTAACACCGAGTGGGCTGGACACCCAGGCATATTTGATTACAGTTATCTCAAGAGGTGGCACTGGCACTTTCTAAAGGCTACATGAGTAACAGGCTTTTACACCAGTCATGATACAGAACAATACTTCGAAATTCTTCTAACATACATTTTAAAAGAAACTACATAAAGTCTCTAATAATTTTTAGCTATAGTAATTCAAACAGGGGACAGCAACACTGGGGAAGAAAAAGCTATCGTAAATTAAAGATTCCTGTAATTACTGAGATTCCAACTACTGGTTATATAAATGGCTTGGAATCACTACAGCAATACTGCTCACTCAATTTCACCCATGCACACTGGTATTGCCTTAGGTTTATATCAAAGTAATGAAATACAGACCAAACCTCACTGATCTCAATGAGAAGTTTTAATGTAACTGGTTTATGAATCTGGGAAAGCAAATAAAATGCTGCTCATTACTAACAGGCTTCTCATTTTGACAGTTCAAAACAAAACAACCAAGCAAACAAACAAAAACCCCAAACACCTAGAAAAATGTAACACACCATTGCCAATTAATTTAACAAGAAACCAAACCTCCAAAGTATCGCACAACATAAAATTCCAGTAAAATTTAAAATAACTCCCCACAGTGTGGCATTAACATATCTTTATCACTAGAGATGTCTTTTTTTTCTATTATCAGAATTAATCCCATGAAAATCAGCTGCCAGCTGAAGACATTTTTTTACTTTCTTCGTTCATACAACTCCCAATACTTGTAAATGAGGCATTTTAGTGTGAATGTCTTGCCACTCTAGGAGACAAAAGATTCAGCTCAGTGGACCCAGATCCTGAGCTGACACTGCAACTGACACTGTACAAAGCACTTGCAGTTTTTACTATGAAGTTTACAATTTAAGTCATCCCTTTTCCTCTTAGCTACTGGAATATGGACTCATGTAACACCATGAAGAGTGGCATGACTGTACAAAGAACAGGTAAGTATTACAGGAAAAAAAAATAAAAATTAAAAACACAGTACAAGCACAGTGTGTTCCCCTACATTACTTTTTGCACCTGACATTACTTCATTTTTCTGTGTTTGCCTCAACATTAGCATTGCATTAACTCATGGGTGGCAATTATCAAAACAGAAGGTAAGAAAAGTTAAGGACGTTTATGACTTCCACTGGCCCTGTGATGAGACACAAATCTTTGTCTTAAAGCGACAGACTCAAGTAACCATGCTGAGTGCAAGACACAAGAGCAGGTATAACATCACAGCAAGAAGCCAGGTTTGCTTTACAGGATGTGAATTCAAGTCATACATTCCAAACAATCTCTGCTCCGAAGTAAATGTGGCTACACTGGTGGCTAGCAACCAATGTAGCTGAAAATAAATTGCAAGAGGCACAACCCCTTTATGAGAGCCCTCCTCTGCAGTAAGGCTCAGACAGTACAAGTCCGGTACAGTAAAGGTGCCCCGTGCTGAGATGCCCCCAGGGACCAGATATGCAGGTGGCCTCTCCTGCTTCTTTCGCCCTGGCTGCTGGTGAGGGGGATAATGGCATCTAGAACATAGCTGTTCAGGTATGGATCAGGCCTGGGATCGCATAGGGAGGAGATCCTGACTAAACTTCCGTGCATGGCAAGGTACCGGGGCTCGCTCTAAAGCGGCAAGTGGGCAGGTCTGGACGGGCTATACTGGAGGTCGGGTTTTAAGGTGAGGAGAGCTAATTTCCGCCAGTCTGTGTCCCACTGGGCCCAGGTCTACGTTCTTCCCTTCCCCTCTCCAAGCCACAGGAAAAGTGCCGCCCGGGCACTGGCCGGTGCAGCCCTTCTCTGGCACCAGGAGTCCCACAGACAGCACAGCGGCACCAGGCGCGTGCCCACGGCCACGCCACCTTCCCACACCACAGCCTCCCCCAACAGGCACGGTCCGAGAAGCCGCCCGGCCTGGTCCGGGCCGGCCCAGGGCACTTACTGAGCGCCGCCACGGTGCCGGCCTCCAGCAACAGGCAGTCCTGGCGGGTGCGTGCCTCCAGCAGAGCGCTCGGCCCCGGCTCTTGCTTCCAGAGCAGCCGCAGCCCTTTGCTTAGAGCCATGGGAGCGGCTGGTCGCAGGGAGGAAAGAGCAGGAAGTGCCGGCGAAGGGAAGATGCGTCCCACAGCACGGGTGGCGAAAGAGCCGCCGTCGCCTTAAGCGCAGGGAGCGCGGACCTCGGGGGGCCGCCAGCAGCCCCGCGCCGTCACGGGAGCTCCTTCGCCCACTAGTGCCCGATCCCGGCAGCCCGCTTCTCCCTGGCGGCGAGGACGACCCGGGAGGCGGCCAAGATGGGTAGCCGTGTCCCCTTCCCGGGAGCCGGCCACCTCAATAGGCCTCCAACTGCCTATGTGGGGAGCGCCCAGCGGTGAAGGCAGCGGAGAGTTTGCGGCTGCTGCTTCTCCCCGTCCCTTGCGGCTCCGCAGCACAGCTGCTACCTCCTTCCTCGGGGAGTCCCCGGGTGAGGCCAGCGAGGCGGGAACAACGTTCCTCTCTCCGCCTTTCTCTTCCCACCCACGGTCCCCTGTAAACTTTGCAGAGTTAACTTTGGCCCTCTGGCTCCCGGGCTGTGGCTCCGCCTCCTCCGAGACAGGTACAAGCCGCCGGCGGGGCGCCCCCACCCTCTGCCCGCGGGAGACGGGCGGACGGGCAGCCGCTGCCGCGTTGGGTTGCCGCGCCCAGTGAGGCGCTGCAGGCCCGGGCTCTGGCACGGCTCGTCGGCGTTGACCAGCCCGTCTCAACGGCGCGTATGTGTGCGAAGGCTCAGGTGAAGCTGAGCTGTCGATCCCGAGGCAGCGTGGCAGGCCCACCCACGGCTCGCCGGCAGCGCCCTGCGGGCCTTCGCATCGCGTCCGCGCCGCGTGAGGCGGGGAGGGCCGGGATAAGTGAAATGCCTTGAGAAGCCAAAATGGCTTTCTCCGCTCGCATGGCAAGCGGAGGCTGCCGCCCAGCTTTGCCCTAGGGCAGCCTGCCCTTCCCGCTTCAAGCAGTTGGGTGGCGGTGAGAAACCGACTGACGAAGTGGGGTAGCGCGGCCCCTTGGCGGAGTGCTGCCCTCGCGGTTCAGAGTGCTTCGGCTGGGCCTAGGAAGCGCAGTCCCACGGGTTGTATGGAAAGCGCATCGGATAAAAGGCACGACGCACGGTTTGGGTTGACTAGTAATCAAAAGATGTTCCTTCATATAAAACTGCGGCGTTTGTTGTTGGGTTGCAGCATTCCCAACACGATTACCTCTTGAGACTCTACAGGATGAAGTGTTAATTTTTTTCCAGAGTTCAGTTATAAGGAACAGATTGAGAAGGTAGGCACAGGTACATGAATGTGTTCAGATGAAAGAAAGTTCACTGTAATTTCTAGCAGGAAATGTAGCCCTATTCATACATGGGTAAATCAAGAACAGTTCTAATTTATTAATATGGCAGAATTATACTTTCCTGTTACACACAGAGAAATCTGCAGAATTCAAAGCACCCAAAGTGCCATCTGTTATTACTGTGTCACATTAATGTTGAAGACATGGGTCATGGCTCTGTTCTGGACCAGAGCCAGGTGGGATACAGCAGTCTTCTGCTGCCACCGAAACCGAAGGAAGTGAAAAAGCAGAGACTTAACTTCCTATCACACAGGAAGCTTTATTTATTTTATATAATGGTAGAATCATAGAATGTTGTGGGTTGGAAGGGACTTCCAAAGGTCATGTAGTCCAACCCCCCTGCAGTCAACAGGGATACCCTCCACTAGCTCAGGTTGCTCAGAGACTTGTCAAGCCTGGCCTTGAATATCCCCAGGAATGAGGCCTCAGCTGCCGCCCTGGACAAGCTGCTCCAGTGTTCCACCATGGTAAAGAACTTGTTCCTAACATCCAATCTGATTCTCCTCTAATTTCAAACAGTTGCCCCTCATCCTGTCACTGGAGGCCTATGTAAACAGTCCCTCTCCAGCCTTCTTGTAGGGCCCTTTCAGGTACTGGAAGACTGCTATTAGGTGTCCCCCAAGCCTTCTCTTCTCCAGGCTAGACAACACCAGCTCTCTCAGCCTGTCCTCATAGGAAAGGTATTCCAGCCCCCAATTATCTTTGTTGCCCTCCTCTGGACCTACTCTATTTCCTTCCTGTGTTGAGGGCTCCAGAACTGAATGCAATACTCTGGGAAAGGTCTCACTAGCGCAAAGTGGCAGAATCACCTCTCCTTCTGCTGGCCACAATTCTTTTGATGCAGTCCATGTATTAATGGACTGGATTTGATTGTTCATTCTAATGTCACTGTCTCTGTCTGGAAGAACAGAAGAAAAGATGACTTGTGCCCCAGAATCTTGAACCACTTGTGCCAAGGCACTAAAGTCTCTTTTAATTGCTCTTGGACTAACAGTCCTTACTTCCTCTCCACCTACGTGGAAGATCAGTAATGCGTAATAGTCTGAGAACTGCACCAGGCAGTCACTAGTTTCCTAGTGATGTCCTTAACCCAGGCTCCAGGGACCCAGCATACCTCCTTATAAGAAGAGTCTGCCCAACATACTAGATCCTCTGTTCCCCTCAGAAGGGAGTNCCACCTACGTGGAAGATCAGTAATGCGTAATAGTCTGAGAACTGCACCAGGCAGTCACTAGTTTCCTAGTGATGTCCTTAACCCACGTAATAGTCTGAGAACTGCACCAGGCAGTCACTAGTTTCCTAGTGATGTCCTTAACCCAGGCTCCAGGGACCCAGCATACCTCCTTATAAGAAGAGTCTGCCCAACATACTAGATCCTCTGTTCCCCTCAGAAGGGAGTAATCTATAACTCTTTTTTTTTTTCTTTTTTTTTCCTTGTGAGTGTTGTGATGGGGGTGGTAGGCTTTTCTGGGTGTGGAGATACCTCTGGTGTAGGTTGCCCATTATCCATGTCTTCATCTTGCTGGTCTTTCCCAACCAGAACCTCTTACCTGGTTTTTAGTGGCACCTGAAGGGCTGAGATGGGCAAGGAAGTAGGTTGTCTGTTGCCTACTGCTACTATAACTAGTAATAACTTGAAAATTGCTCAAATACGAATGTTGCTTGATGTATTAGTGGAGTATGCAAAGATTTCCCTTGCCTTATTGTATGGGATTGAAGATCTTTTCATCTCACCAATCTATGACTCAATGCATGAAAGTCCATTTTAAGGGAAAATGTTGGGAGCTGGGCTTGTTTAGCCTGGAAAAGAGGAAGCTCAGGGGTGACCTCATTGCTGTCTACAACTACCTGAAAGGAGGTTGTAGCCAGATTGGGGTCAGTCTCTTCTCCCAAGCGACAAGCAACAGAACAAGGGGACACAGTCTCAAGTTGCGCTGAGGGAGGTATAGGCTGGGTATTAGGAGGAAGTTCTTGACAGAGAGAGTGATTGGCATTGGAATGGGCTGCCCAGGGAGGTGGTGGAGTTACCGTCCCTGGAGGTGTTCAAGAAAAGACTGGATGAGGCACTTAGTGCCATGGTTTAGTTAATTAGAAGAGTTAGGTGATAAGGTTGGACTGGGTGATCTTGGAGGTCTCTTCCAACCTGGTTGATTCTAGGATTCTGTGATCTTTTAGCTGACATTTGGAGTTGAAATGTCCTGCTCTAGAGCATTTGTATGTGAGTATCATGGAAATTGATCAATACCTGTAGTTGTTTGTGGAGTTCCTTATTCTCTTTTCCACAGCATTTGTTTTCACTCTGGCCACAGCATCATTAAATCTTCAGCACTTTTTCATTTCATCCACCTTTCTTAGTGTATTTTTTCTGTCCTTTAATCTTCTGCCTTACTAGTTTCATCATATTAGTTTCTTTGCCCCTCTTCAGACTCTTGTCTTTGGTTCTTTATAACTCTTACTGCCTCTGAGAAGTCACAGGTATTTAGTTTTGTTTTCTGAAAGTTACCACAGCTAAATAGTGGGAGGTGATCTTTTGCTCCTTGCTGCTGTCAGCTGAGAGAAGCAAAGGTCACTGGGCTATCTCTACCATTCTGAATGCATGGAATAGTGAGAGTACTGTGGAGAGCAGGATATCTTGTCAGCAGTAGAGCTCTTTGCTTTCCTTTTCTTCTTACAAATCCTTTTCCCTTTCCTGTCTTCAGAAGAGGGGGAGAGAAGGAATCCTTAACATCTCATGTTTGCTGACTTTAGAACTGTGTGAAATGGAGTTCAAACAGAGTTGCAGCATTGATATGTTAGGGGGCCAAGCCTCTGTGGTAGGATATTCAGCTATTAAATAAAGTTTAGTTCCTACTTAGTTCCTGTTAACTCAGGTGTGGCATAGGTTGTTTTGAAGATTATGTCTTCACAGTGTTTGTGCAGATTCCTAAGCACAGTTCTTTTACCGTCATTAGAAATTTAGCTGTTGCCTCAGCTGCAGAAATCACTTCGATGTAATTTATGAATATCCTAGTGAGCAAGCTCAGAAAGTGTGAGATGGAAGAGCAGACAGTGAGGGGGATTAGGAACTGTAGGTGTTTACAGGGTCTGAATAACAACCTTAATCAAAAAGATTACATGCTGATCTTAGCAGGTGGCATTGTGTATTGTCTGGAGATGCAGCAGATGCGGAGCAAGAGGAGTGTTACAAAGCAGAGTTTAGCAGAGCAGGACATATTTGGCTTAGCTGTCTGAAGAGCTGTGTGAGCCCCATATCCTAGACATGGTGGCATAGAGTGGGTCCCTGTAGCATAACTGGCTGTCCTTATGTGCTCTTGAATGATTTTAGCAATCTGGGTGGGGCTCTTGTACTAAAAACTGTGGTGATACATAGTAGAAACAAACAAAAAAGCACCGTGTGTCTCCAGTGTTATGGTCCTGGAAGCAATGGTAATTTTTTTAAAGCTTTAAGACTAAATATAGATGAGTACTTGAGATGGCATTTCCTGGGGATTTCTGGCCACTTGCACTGAGCCTCAGTGGCCATAAATTCCTCAGGAAATGTGTGTGCTCACAAGGTCATTGAAAATAGTTTGGGTTTTGCCTTTTATGAGAAACTTTTGACTTCAGTAAGTAAAGAAGCAATAAGGGAAATACCTCAGCACAACTTTTCCTGCACATGATATTCAAAACAACTACTAATTGCTGCTAATATGCAAACCCTTCTATTGTTTTAATATTTTCTAGTTAATATTAGAATAACTTTTATTTACAGCTGAATTTGCCACAAACAGCTGCAACACTTGTAGGCTAAAGTGCTCGAAGTGTTTCTGTGAAAAGTAGCTGTGAGGTTTTAAAGTCACTTCTTACTTTCAAAGAAACTGAGAGAAGAAATTTCTATTCTAGTTGGTTATGTTTTTCTTGGTGCAAAGAACTTTGCATGCAGAAGACATCTGGTACTTTGTCACAGAGGCAGTATGACATTCTTCGAGTTAG
>VWYK01075486.1:0-25830 GCA_013399775.1 Semnornis frantzii
GCTGTTAGGAGTTTTCTGTTCTATGTACTATCTGGCCTCCAGAGAGAGAGAATCTATAAAAGAATCTGCAGTATGTGTGCATGAACACAATGTCACCTGGAAGTCCTTGTTCTCATCTCATCTATGAAGAGACAAACTGTTTCCTGTTTTCTGAGCTTTTGAGTCCCCTACATCCAAGACAGCTGGAACGAAGCATGAACCGAACTTGTACCATTCACTATGGTAAATACTGTTTTAGATTAAACAGATAGTTCTCAGCAAAGCTCTGAGTGATATAGAGAGGTGGATTGTGCTGGTTTGAGGCTAATTGGAATACTTTGCTGAAAGAAATTAAATCCTTTGCTGCAAAAAGAAAGAAAAAAAACCAACAGTAACTTATATCATTCATTCTTGTGCTGAGAAACGCAGCTAGTCAAAATATAGATAAGGCACTTGCTGCTTAAACACTTCTCAGTTAGTTCTTACTACTTCTCCTTCTCTCTGGTGGTCCGTGTGGCAGCATCTGTCTTAAATCTAATCCGACCTAGCCCTTTATTTCCTCTTTCTTGTCATCCTATTATGACATCTCACCTCAGATCTCTCCAGATTTATCACATGAGATATACAGGATTGATCTGGTTATTTCTGAAGGGAAGGAAAGAGGGAGAAGGAGGTTTGGGTCGGGAGCCTCCTAACAGCCTGATTGTTTTTGGAGGGATTTGGTGTTTCTGTATTACTTTTAACTTGTATATAACTGTAAATATTTGTGTATATTGTGTATATATATGCTTGTTCTAAGCTGTAAATATAGCTTCATTCCTTCACTTCCAGATGGCTGAGTCTAGTCTGGGTGAATTCAGTGTGTGTGTGTGTGTGTGTGTGTGTGTGGGTGTGGGTGTGGGTGTGGGTGTGGGTGTGGGTGTGGGTGTGGGTGTGGGTAAGTCCCAAACCATCACATTCTTTCAGACTGAAAATTAACACATTCCCAGGGAGAGCCCAGTTAGTGTCTTCCACAATCAAATGCTTATGAATGATCGGATTTAAATTTTAATATGTTTTTTCCTAGAGCAAACAGGTAGCTCCACTGTACTCTGCCTTTCTGTCCCTCTAATCATGGTGGTAGCATTTGAACAGTCCCTACATGCTAGGCTGGTGCAACATCACTACTCTATGAGTATTCTGGTGCGAAGTAATCATCTAACAAAGGTCAGAATTGTAGTAATGACTAAAATATGTGCAATAGCTTCTATAATGTTTCCTAAGCAATAACTAACTCTGTCATCTGCTGATGCATTTGATAGGCTTTTGCTAATGGTAGCTTATATCATCAGAAGGTTTGTACAGTGTTTTCCTCAGCACTGAATGAAGCAGACCTTTGTGAAAGATGCAGAGTCAGAAAAAATATCCAAACATTTCAAGATCAAGTACCTTTTAAAAAAAGCAACATTTCCAAAAAACTCTTCCACAAAAGGAGATGACAACAGCCTTCACATACCTATGAGACACCAGAAAACTGTATTCAGGCTAAATAAAGTACTGATTTAATAGCTCTGAATTTTGGAGAAACAGACACCAGAAGCGACTGCCCAGGATACAGGCTGACAGATGGCAAGCTTTGGACTATTTGAATCTGAACTATTTGGCTTCAGCAGTTCCCTTGGAAACAGAGCACAAATACCAGATTGGGACACTGGCGGGTTGCAGCTGTGGAAGCTGGAGCCCCAGTCCACCCAATGGCATGAGGAGCTGGGGGCTGGGACCTGGGCATGGCACTTGCTGGAAGGCAGAGTTGGCTCTCTGAGCACGAAAACAGCATCATGCTCGTTTCCACTGAGGAAAAAGGACATTGTGTACTACTATTTTTTTTTTTACTTTTTTTTTCCTCTCAATAGAGCAAGTTGCATTTCTGCCAAGGAAACACACGCTTCTGCCAGCATCTCCTAACAGAGCAAGCACTGACTGGTCTCCTGGGCAGAAACAAGAGTGAACAAGCAAAGGAGTCCCAGCACCCTTCCCCTTCTCCCCAGCTAGTGACATTCATAGACACGATTATCCTAAACACTTCTTGTTTTGCCAGAAGCAGAAAAAAAAAACTGAGTGCTTAAACCAACTGAGTACATCAAGTGTCAAGGTTAATACAGCCTTTTACTGCAGACTGAAGTCAAATTTCAGTTTGAGTGGTTAATGAGCTTTAGTCAGCTATTTGTTTTTCTCTTCAATTTGTTCTGACCGCTTCGCTTACGGTGAGGTATTTGTGTCTTTTTATTACTTATTATTTATATGAGACATAAACCAAACACACTTTCCACCCTAACTAGCAAAACAGTCCAGTGGTTTGTTTCCCTTGGTTAGAAATGGTCTGGAGGCATGATAGCTATCTTTCTTCTTGTTATGTTAGCCCTTAAACAGACAAGACTTTCTCCAAGGCCAATTGCCTAGGTCTATCATTGAGGATGGTATGAGCAAGGTCATACCACCATAGTGACATGATGAAGTACCAGCTCCTGCCTAACTTGTACTGTTTCCCAGCACTGCTAATGGCTCAACATCCTCAACAACATAGGAGGTTAATGGCAACTAACAGTCCACCAATCAGTTTTTGTACAAGACATTCACTCAAAGGAGATATAAATCAGCAGAGAAGTAAATTAGTGACTGCCATAAACAGAGTTTACATACTAAATTGCATGCTACCCTGGAGAACTGCTTTTGGAAATAGAGTATCATGCACTGTTCACACCTAAAATTCCTTTGAAGGCTAAGATACGGAAGACCTGCTCTTCATAAAACTTTTTGATGGACAGAAATCCCCCAGAGGAGAAATGCCATTAGCTTTACTTTCTGCTGCAGAAAGGGGTGGATGGGAGGTTGGGAAAGAGACTGATTAAGAGTCTGTTTTAAGCCCACACTGGCAACTCTTGTGATTTTTATAACCACCCTTCAATTTTGCTCCTGAGATTCATAAAGGTTCTTAAACTATCAGACAAAAATATTAACAGTGCACTAAGTTCTAGGGAAAATGGTTGAACAAAATCTACTTGTTCACATCAACATTTGTTTCTAGCATTTTTATACACTACAAAAAGTTGCTGCTAATGACCTTCCATATCTTAATTATCTTATCTGCCTTGTCCAAGGCTAGGTAGTGTGGTCTGCTAGTCCTTGAGTTAACAGTGACTGGACTGTTGAATATGCACATCTCTTATCTCTGTTAGCACAGTAGAGATCTATAAATGTCAGTACCTAGCCTTGATTTTTATACAATCATCTACAAGAATCTTGCTACAAGAACCAGAACAGACCAATATGGTCAGCTGGCTGGCTGGCAAGCAGGATAGGCCTGGAGAGGAGGCATTTCTCCTTTCATCTTATGTTTTCTTTGTAACGTACTTGTTGCTAGGTACATGATGCAATCATGTACAATGAGTGGATGTATAATGATGGATAGGCACCACTCAAGAATAGCTACAGTTACTGTGAGATTTAAAAGGGTTGTTGAATTGAGTGGTGGGTTGTAAAAAGGTTTCAGTCATGGTCTCTGGGCCGTTCATGGTGTTCGCGTGTTAAGGTTCACCCCATACCTAAGATTAGGAGAGGGACATAGTTCAGAGCAGGGTCAGAATGCTAGTGGTCAGGCAAAAGAACAGAGTGAGCCCTCTTAATCCAGGGCAGTCTGCCACACCAAAATACAAATCCTGCCTTACTTGTCTGGGCCATTACTGGGTATTATATATGGATCAGCCAACATCTTCAGTCAGTATTAGGGTAAACAAGAAGTCCTAGGGAGCACCCGGTGGGGGCACCTAAGGGTGGCCCAAGGGAAGGGTAGGCTGTGCAAACATTTGATTCCTGGTACTTTATTCCTCTGGGCCACAACTGGGTGTAATGGATTAGGGTTTGGCTCATGACTAGGATTAAAGTTCAAGTTTAGGTTAGTGTTTACCTGGGCTTTGTTTCTTTTTTAACACTAAGCCATCCATTAGTCATTCCCTAAGCTGTCGATGACAAAGGTCCTGTGTGGCCCATCCTTTCCTTTGGTAACCACTTTTTGCCTCCACACTGGTTGGAGTTCTTAGATAATCCACTTCTTATCCTAACTATAACTCTGGTCTTGGTCTTAGACAAATCCCCTTAGATCTGTGGAGCTTTTTCAAGACTTGGTCCTTACTGCTCTTTTTCGCCTTTATAATTAGTCTTGTCAAACCTAAGCTAAGTTCCTAGCTGCGAGTGTGCAGTTCTTGCTAATCTTAGGGTAGTTCTTCCAACTCAGGGAGTTGATTATCCTGGCCCTGAGTACAGGCTATGTTTCCTGGAAAGAAGATCAGAAAATAGACTGTCCTTTTACTCACAAAGATAGATGAGCATGCAGCCTCCTAGTGTTGCAAGCTGTAAGCGCAGTGTTGTTCTAAACTGCATTTGTGGCCATTTTCTTCTCTTAACATCAGTATTTTGTGAAGGTGAAGCACAAATACAAATGCCGTACTACTTGAACTCATTATCTGCATTTATGCATCAGCCCTCATTTTGGACCTTTGTCTTTGATACTGGACTAAGGCTTCAGAGAATAAACATCTCAGGAACACTGCACTGCTTGCTGGAGTCCTAAGGCAGGCAAGTGGGTGAGATGATATTTCTGTGTAACATCAGTCCACTTGCAGAAGGGAATAAACAATACTTGTAATGGTGTCAATAACTGCAGATCTGTAAACACTAAGGCAACTGTTTCCAGCAACTAAGGCAGCTGGAAAAACCTCTTGAAAACTATGGCAAAATTCTAACTCCAAGAGCAGAAATACGAATCAGTTGGCACAAATAGCATGCTGTATGTTGAGAAGTAGTCATCAAGATTCCTTGGGGGTTAGATGCATTTTGCAACAAACACCACCTGCAGGAGCACTGCAGAGCCAAGGGCTAAGAGGTATAACAGGAAAAGGATGACAACAGAGATCTACTAGCCAGGCTCACCACTTTCAGGAAATACAACATACCGAAGTGCCTGGGTTGTTTGTCTTGCTTTATTGTTTGATTTTCTGTATGGTTTAATAATTAGCCACTTAGTTTATGGTAACATTTGTCATCTTTACTAAATCAGTCTTATATTTCCTCAAAGCAGTTCATAAGCAGATAACAGAAACTCTGTAATGCTGGTTTCCTGTGTATAATAGTGATAGAATTGTCCTGATTCCTGGAGGTCTGCCATAAAACAATGTCTCTCAGGTCTGCTTACCAGGCAAAAATAGTATGGAAAGAGCGGCCAAGATAGCATGGTTATACCAATCTCTTGTAACTCCATCAAAAAAAAAAAAAAAANAAAAAGGTAGAAATAGAGCACAGGTTGCAAAATAAACCCCACAAATATCTATTGCCTTAACAAGTCAGTTGACATTAAAGCAGAAGCCATACCCAGGTTATTTTCCATTGTACAACAGAAGTATTTAGTGAGCTCAGGCAATTGCACAATACTGTCTGCACAGAGGAGGAGGAATTAGTTTTTCCAGACTTGGAGCTGTATCAGAGACAGCTCAGATGCATTCACAGCTGGTTCTTTTTGGACTTGGCACTGATGTGAGTGAGCACCAAGCAGCAAGTGATCTGATATGTGTTTGTCAGTGGAACTTAGAGCAGAGCAGGACACTGCGGCCATATAAAAAGTACTTCAGTGGCCTTTAAACAACAACAACAGAAACCAAGCAGCAAGTGATCTGATATGTGTTTGTCAGTGGAACTTAGAGTAGGGCAGGATGCTGTGGTCATATAAAAAGTACTGCAGTGGCCTTTAAAAAACAACAAAAACAAACAACAAAGACAAACACCATCACCTCCAAGCCCACCAAAACCAAAACCACCCCACCAACCCCCCCAAAAAAAACCCCAAAACAAATAAGCAAAACAAAACCCTCCAAAATAAAGATTGTCATCTTAAAAAGCTTAAGCAGCAATAAACAAGGATAGCAATGACAACCATTGGCTATGCTTCCTTCTTCTCTACAGCTAAATCTGGTCTCTCCTCAAACTTTCTGCCAGCACTGTATACCAGTTCCTCTGGTTTTTATTAAAATCAAGATTATGTTGTAAATTAACCAAGTTTATGCTGCACTTGAATCACCCTTTGCCACCATCCCCGTTTCAAACATGATGATGTTCGACTGCCTTTGCAGGCCTGTGCCAAAACTAACAAATCTTCAGTACTTCCTAAGCATTTCGGAATGGATTAGTGTCCTCTACTCTGCTCATTTTAGAAACATGGAAAAGTTTACTGAATCAATATGTTTTAACACAGTTTTAGAACTGCAAAATGAAAGAAGTGTAGTTGTTATAACAGAAGCTATTTGTATTTGCCCGTGTTTATTTCTTTCCTCTATTTACCTTTTCTCTTGAAACCTCATTCAAAGACCAGGGTTGCTTGGTTAAACAACTCAGCATATCCAAAAGAAACAGCAGCAGTAAAAGTCAAAGAAAATTCTTAGATCAGCACCATTTTTAAATGCCATTGTTCCAAACCACCAATATTTTACGCAAGCCAACTTTTTTTTTTCTCATCTTAGTAACACAGTTGTTTAAGGTTGCATTTTTTCCTCACTGAGTGTGTAACGTATTAAATTTCCTATATATTAGCAACACTGCCTGTGTTAGAAAGCCAGCTGTCTTTTATGTTTTAACATTTAAAAAAAGCATCACCAATCCAGACTTCCACCATTTGAGCTGGATGAGAAACCATTTGCATCCTGCTCCATACCAATAAATCTGTAGCAAACTCTGGTAACTCAAGCCTGCATCTGTAACTCTGTTGGAATTGCTTTGACTGCAGGAAGACAGAGCATGGTCAGCACCAGCTGTGCTGCATCCCACTTGGACTGTCAGCATGCTCCTGCCTTTCTCCTCCTGAGCAACGACCCCGGAGATGCTCTAGCCCTGGTCACTGCTCGGGCACTAGGGCAGAGCACTTCCCTTTGAGAGGCTCCCAGGGAATCCCTAGGAGTGGAGATTTGGGAGCTGGAAAATGGAGATTTATGTATCAATTAAAACACTGAATAGCATAAAACCACAGGAAAGTGGAACCACATCTAAGCCAAAGGAGCCAGGCTCAGCTCTGGAAGATGAGCTCAGCATTCAAGTCTGTCCTTCAGTTCACAGCTGCAAGGGACAAGGGCTGGGGGCACTGCTCAGTGCTGCATACTGCAGTCTGATCACCCTATCTGAGCTGCCACACACAGAAGCCCTGCTGCTTACAGTCTCTCAGACTTTTGCTACCATGAGAAATTCGTTGGTATTACCTTGTTGGCCAAAGAAGGGAAGTGTAGCCTTAACTCTGTCCTGTGGGAGGTTTGCCCCTCACCCCAGCCTGCACAGACACACCTGTCCCTGCCAACACCATCAGGATGAAGGTCATTATGACTTTTTCACTTTTAATTGCAAGTTAAATGGAAATGGACAGAAAAACTGAGCCATAACCCAAGCTCCTACTCCACAAAAATAATTTTTTGCACAGACTTGAGAGAAGATATTCTGACACATGAATTTACCAAGGATTTCCAAGCTGATACTTCACTTTGCTTAACACGCACATTTTTCCCCGCATCAGTTTGGCCTCCAACATCTCTCTCTGCTACCAAAGAGGCGTATATTCTTTTCCCGAGTCTTGTGTGAAAATAAAGGAATGCAGTGCTTATCTGACATTCTGTTTACTCTTATATATCACCGTTGTGTAAGAGCTGTAAATATTTTCCAAACATTAGCTAGAGCAATCTCTGTTTCAGCATCTGCTAGGTCTGTCCACACAGCCTTCCAATTTAGCCTTAGTACATTACTTCAGACAGAAGTTGAATAAAGACAGGTCAAGAGCTTTTTTTCTATTATTGGACACTGCTTTACAAAATCACTGTAGGGTTCATATTCACTGTACCTCTGCAATTTTAGGTTCAAAGGTCTTATTTAAAAAAATAAAAATCCACCACATAAACTTCGTTAAGCTGCCTCACCTTTACCAGACAATCTCAGAGCAGCCTCTAACTCCAGAAGTGGTCAGTTCCTACCCCCTGCACCCTGTAACAGGCAGCAGCCCCCAGGCAACAACCCCACCCACAATACAGAACCCAGACCTGGGTGCCTGCTGTACCAGGTACAGGCACTTGACCTGCTGCTGATCATTTAATAAACCCTCCCCCCTGCGCTGGGGAAAGAAGCTGTGCTGATTTGTGGTAGCTGTTAGCAGCAAAAGAAGGCATATAGGAGAAACACAACTTAAAAACAAAACACTACTTTTGGCATCAAAACTTCCAGCTGACTCAGTAAGCCAATCTGATGAGGAAAGAGAAGCATCAGAATGATTTAATGTAATCCTTTTCCACCAAAGTCACCACTGAAATGACCTGGTTTCCCCTCTGGAGAGACTCCTATCTCCGTGTAAATGTTGCTGTGCCCACTGGATTTTGGTAGGCAATAGGTTCTTACTGTCATGGTCAAAAATTGAAGTAAGATTTATGAACATAATATTCTGTATAAACAGATACTTTAGTAGAAACCTGAGTGTTAGTGCATACTCAGTATGAAAGAGTTAACTGGAGGAAAAAACCCACCATGAACCATACTCTTGTGCCTATTAATTTAACTGACTAAACAGATTTCTGTTAGGATTACATCTGGATGACTATATCGCAGGAAAGTATTTATATAGCCCAAAACCAAAATTGCAATATATTGCAAGTTCTAATTTTAATTAAGCTTTCTTTTGCTCTCCTTCTCTTCTTCATTTGCTATTTACCCATCTCTCTTGTAGCCCTTATACTAAGCTGGCTGCACGAACAGGAAAATGTCTTCATCTGCAAGTGAAATCATCACCAGTCTGAGAATGGGACAAGAATATTTTTCTGGAAAGTTAGAACAGGAATCCCTCAGAGAGTTTACTAAAGAAAACTCAAAGATTCCTGCAAGGATACAGCCAGTTTCTCTTGTTTGTCTTTCTCCCCTCTGCACCCAAGTGAAGAGTGAGTCACCTCCACAATGCACCCAGCATACACTAATCAGATCATACCAAACAAATGTCTCAAAAGGCAGACAGTGTTTCCAAGAGATCTCCAAAACAGTTGAGCTGCCCCTTGCCATTTCTTCCAATTTCTCATCCTAATTTCAAGAGAAGTCCTCATAGATAAGGCAGAAATCCACCCCTACTTCCCAGTAAAAACCCTGCGGTTTTTTATCTGTTAAGCACTCTTGTTTGTTTGGAGTGTTTGCTTTCCAGTCTGAGCAGAGTGAACAGTAGGAAGAATTCAAAATGCAGAAGATAGTCTGTGGAAGGAGCTTTCTGGTGGGTTACAGATGGAGGAAGATGTCCCAGAGCAGGAGTAATACAGTTTGCTGCAGGACCTTTCAGGCTGTTATAGCAGCAGGGGATGGCAGGCCAAAGTGTAACAAATCCCAAGAGGACAGGATACCTCCTGTTCCTAGCAAGATGAGAGCACTGCAGTGCAGAGCCCAAAAAAGAGAAAGAGAGATTTTGCTGCCAAACATTCAGACTTCCTACAGACAAAGGCTGTGTGAAGAAAACTGGTACTACAACAACAACAACAATAAAACCAAAAAAACACACACAAACAAAAAAAACTGGGGAAAGTAGTTCTGACCCTCAGCCACACCAGAGGCACAGGCTGTGGTCTCCCAGTTCTCTAAACTGGAGGCCACTTTGCACCCAGTGTCTGGCTGGATGATGCGATTCACCCAACTGCTGTACGACATTCATCTTTCACACAATGAATTTTAAAATAAACTAACCTTGGTGGATGTGCAGAATCCAGTGTACCTCAACATCCTATAATCATCTATGATGGTTATTAGGCTAATTCTTTCGACCTTGAAATCAATGTTATTAAGCTGGGATATATCCTATGTCCATCATTTACAGAACATTCTTGTACAGAAGAGTGAAAAGTTTATCAAATTATATAGTGCATGGCATTCAGAGCCAAAGTGATATCAGATTGTGGAATTAGTTTTGAAATAATTGAGTCAACAAAACATGTTTGGTTCAAGTTTATCCTAGATGTTTCCTCAACACATAAAAAAATTATAGAATCATTAAAGCTGGGAAAGACCTCTAAGATTAAGTCCAGCTATCAATCTAACACTACATTGACCACTAAACCATGTCCTGAAGTGCCCCATCTACAGCTTTTTTGAACACCTCCAAGGCTGGTGACTCCACCACTTTCCTAGGCAGCCTGTAACAATTTCTGACCACTCTTTCAGTAATGGTTTTTTTTTCCTAATATCCAATGTAAAACTTCCTTTTACACTGTGGTGCCCAAAACTGAGCACAGTACTCAAGCTGCAGCCTCACTAGTGTTGAGTACAGGGGCGCAAGCACTTCCCTACTGCTGCTGGAAACACTATATCTGATCCAGGCCAGGATGCTGTTGGCTGCATTGGCCACCTGAGCACACTGCTGGCTCGTGTTCAGTTGGCAGTCAACCAGCACATTCAGGTCCTTCTCTGCCAGGCAGCTTTCCAGCCACTATCCCCCAAGCCTGTAGTTTTTCATAAGGTTGTTGTGACCCAAGTACAGGACCTGGCACTTGGCCTTGTTAAACATCATACAGCTGATGTGAGCCCACCAGTCCAGTCTGTCCAGATTCCTCTGCAGAGCCTTCTTACTCTTGAGCAGATCAACGCTCCTGCACAATTTAGCATCATCTGCAATCTTACTGAGGGTGCCCTCAATCCCCTCATCCAGATCATTGATGAAGATATCAAACAAGACTGACCCCAAACTGAGCCCTGGGGAACACCACTTGTGGCCAGTCGCCAACTGGATTTAAATCCATTTACTGCAGCTCTCTGGGCTTGGCCATCCAGGCAGTTTTTAATCCAACAAAAAGTACACCTGCCTAAGCCATGACCCAGAGCAGAATACTGCAGGAGATGCTGTCCAAGGCTTTACTAAAGTTCAGGTAGACAATAACCATTGTCTTTCCCTCATCCACTTGGCACATCACCTGGTCACAGAAAGAGATCAGTTTGGTCAAGCAGGACCTGCTCTTCATGAGCCCATGCTGGCTGGGCCTAATCCCCTGGTTGTCCCACATTGCCATGTCAGTGTACTCAATAGCAATGGTTTCATACTCCTTCCTGGTACCAAGGTCAGACTGACAAGCCTGTACTTCCATGGATCTCTTTTCTAGCCCTTCTTATAGCTGGCTATCACATTGGCAAGCCTCCAGTCATCTGGGACTTGCCCTGTTAAACAGGACTGCTGATGAATGACAGAGAGTGGCTTGGCATGTGATGCCTACCATTCCTGAGAGTGTTTATAGTTTACAGCCTGACATTTAACACTCATGAAGATTCACTCTTCCACAAATCCTGGTTGTTGTGACAGATGCACTGTGCAGTAAACACAGCAGCTGATAACTCAGAGGAGAAAAGTGGAGGTTACATCCTACGCATCCTCCTTTCATGTAGCACATGTATTTACAAGTGAATATCAGTTTTAAAAATCTCAGTTTTGCCAGCAAAGGAGTTGTGCCTATAATATAATAGTTCCCCAGTTCCATGTCTTCATGGACAAACCTGTTGTTAGTGGTGAAACGGCCTCATTTATTTCTAACTTGCATACCTGCAGCAAAAGTGCTTTAACCTTTCGTATTTTCCTGTATATTTCCATACTTAAAGTAGAATAGAGACCTCTCCCCAGTTCTCAGTCGTGGTAAGGTGGATTCAAAGGCCTCATATAAAAGAAAAGCAAGGCAGAGAAAAGTTAAATGCCTTGGCAAGGTTACTGGCAAAGTCAGAGCACAGCCAGAGCATTGTGCCATGCCCTGCAGAGTGGTTTACATCACTCCATAGGAAGCACAAAGTTATCTTTCTTGAGTGGCATTTTGGCCAAAGAGCTAAATTTTTCAGAACCAGTGCCTAAATGAAACAGAGCAGATAAGAACTGCCCCCAAATTGCTTAAAATAGATGGTATAAATCTCAAATTATATAATAACACATTCCAAATCCCCTGGATTTAGACCTATCAAGATCTGCTCTGAGTTTTCTCTGTCTGAGCACCAGAATCTCAAACTGCACCAGGGCATGATTCAGTTGGATGGTAAAAAGAAGTTCTTCACAGGAATGATTTGCCATTGGAACGGGCTACCTGGAGAGGTGGTAGAGTCACCATCCCTGGAGGTGTTTAAGAGGAGGCTGAACAAGGCACTTAGTGCCATAGTTTAGTTAATTAGAAGGGCTAGGTGATAGGTTGGACTCGATGATCTTAGCAGTCTTTTCCAACCTGGTTAATTCTGTGATTCTGTGATCTGACTCTCTCAGGTAATAATCAGGAGCTGTGTCACAGAAATCAGCACAAATTCTCTGCTATAAAATTTGCATCAAATCTCCAGATGTCTCAGACATACAGGCAACGTGGCCTAAATAGATATTTTTCTGTGTCTCATTTACAATGTGTGAACCTTTTATTCGAAAGATAATTGTATTGCAGCACTTAGACTATCTAGAAATAACAAAATCCAACCAAGAAATAGGTTGCTAAGACCTATTTGTCACTATGAAGATTTAAAAAGCAAGGAAATAAGCACAAGCTGCTTTTACTGCAAGATGAACTCAAACTGAGAGAAAATACATAAACAAGGATCAACAGTAAATTATTCCAGTGACCTGCAGAAGAGAAATTTACATGGGAAATTCTCACTAGAGCTCCAACAATGCATACACAGACCCCTGTGTGCTTTGGTTAGAAAATAGACCTGCAGCACCAGGTACTGCTGGCATTCCAGTAGGCAATATACTGCAGCTGTCTGGCATCTACCTCTTTGCACTGACCTCATAGGCACATAAAAGGAAAACCACTGCCATGGAGAAATGTTTTTCTCAATTAGCATCACCAGTGGAAGGTTCTTCTTACTGTGTTATAGAGAGTGAAACCTGATGTTTCCACAAGATGTGTATAGTAGCTTTGGTCAACCAATCTGTGTAAGAAAACAAACAGGCAACCTTTCCATGAGCACATTTTCACTATCCGGGTGGCATCCACATGAAGTTATCAAATTATTCAGTACTTTAGAATAACAAAACAAAGGTGTGAATATTCCTCAAATGGCTGCCAGTACATGTCTGAGGTCACAGTCAGAGGCACAGAGCTGTGTGAATTAATTCTGTAAAGCAGTTTAAAATAGGTTTCTTTTTAGCACCAGAAGTCTTCAGGAAAACAAAGCAAAATTTGAGGGACAATACAAGATTTCCCATGAAAGGCTTGGTCATGTCTCAGTTTGAATCACAGGTTGTACAAGCCTGTTGTCAGAGGTCATGTAGCACTGTGTACTTGTACAACAGTCAGTCCTAGAGAAGATGAGAAGGTCACAGACAGATCCATCTATCCCGGACAATGAATCACAGCTTATGTTGAAAGCATAGCATGGGATACATGAAGAGTGGTTTCCTTCAATCTGATGACTGGTGAAAGGACTCCTCTAATTCCTTAAATATTCTTGCACTGCAACAGCTGTACCTACAGCTAATTTCTTTCCATAAACTTAAAATCTTCCCTAAAGAGTTCAATGCAACTGACATACTTAGCTGCCTTTTTTTTTTTTTTCTTTTCCTGCTCCCACCCCCCCTCCTGCTTGTCTAAGAGCAGTATGTGATTTTACTATTTTTGTTGCTATTCCAAGACATTTGACAAGCCCTGCATGCAAGTTGCTGTCTAAAAGTTTGTAGACTGTTTTCTGGAAAGATTTCTTTAATAGTGAAGCACTCACGTGCCACAGGCTACTTCTTTGTCTAAGTCAGGCCATCTAACTTACAAACTTACTTCCAGAAAATAAAAAGTGTTAAGCTAGTTATGTGCTCGCTTTGTTCAAAATGCACAGTCTGAAGTGTGAACAGACAGCAGTCGATGCAGGAATGGCAATGAGCTCAAAGGGAACCCTGCTGAAAAATGGGTTCAATTAAACAGTTCTTAAGCCTCACTGGTAAGTGGGCTTCATCACATGTAGTGCTAACTATTTCTAAGTCTCAGACAGTGCATGGACATACTTTAAAGTAGTTACTAGTTAAAAACATCTGGAAAGAGGCAGCATGAATAGGGTTTATAATGGGTGGGATAGTTACAGCTGATTCACATATGACTAATGCTAGTGTTTTCCTTGGAAGCCTAACCAAGTGGTGCTTACAAAACAGACAGGAGAGCACCAACCCATCAATTGCTGTCACCTTGTAAGGAGCAGGCCCATCAGCAGCCTGGAAGTTTGGTTTCGCAAGTTCAAAAGTGACAGCACCTGTGAAACAGCGCAGAGTTGCGCACACCAGCAGCATTTCTCTCCATTTAGAGGGTGGTGGTGCCCTAGAAAGACAAAATGTCAAATACGTCATAGTGCACTTGTCTGAGCCAGCCCACAACCATTCCATGACTGAGGAGATCTTAAGTGTCATCCTCGCTGCTCTGATCAGATACAGAATGACCAAGGGCTTTGCAGTGCCAGGTAGAGCCTGTGGGCTTTGCTGTACAGTGACTGTAACTAGGTAACACATTATTATATGTTTCTATATGCTTGGCCCAGAAAATGTATCTTGGCCTCCTCTGAGGGTTTGTATAGTATACCCACACAAACCATTGAAGCCAGAATAGCTCTAGTACATTGCTACTTTGTATATACTGCTCAGAAAAAATAAATTTTAAAAAAAATACATTTTGCACTGGCTGATTTGAAACATGATCCTTTTTGATCTAACTGCATGCAGCACCACAGTCGTCAGAATCTCATTTGGAAATAAGAGCTTCTAATGCTGATTAGAGTTCAGTGAAAAGGCTTTATGGGTGCAGAGTGAACCTCAGATGTTTGGAGAAAGTGGGTAGTGTGCTGAAGTAAAGATGCAGGAAGTATGACTTGAGAGACTAGGGAACAGGTCCTGTTTTCAATAAAAGTCTAAAGAAGGAGGGAAAAGCTGGGGTTCAAGGGATCATCCTTGGATGTGAAGTACACTGGCAGCTGTTCAAACTGGCTGCTTGCCAGATTATACTTCTGTTATTCTATGCTAAAGAACAGCTTAAACACTTGAGAGATGCTCTGCTGACGTAAACAGTCAGAACTCGACTTATGCCAAAGGAGCAGGTTTATACTTGCTGAGAATCTGGCCATTAGTTTATTCTAAAAATGAAATATGGTCTCTGAATAACAACAATAACTCTTTTTTTCTTCAGATGTGGCACCGAGCCTGGATGTTGGCAAGTGCCTCCAGTTTTACACACATTGGTTTCTTTCAATGCTGTGAAAAAGCTTCTTAAAGCTTTGTAAGCAGGAAGCAACACTTGAGTTATTCCACTGAGAGAGAGAAGTTTCATACCTGCATGGCAGTGACCCTAATATGCTCTAGCTTCCTTCCATGTTTCTGCTACCTTCACTGATTGGGTCAAAATAAGTTTCTATCATTGTATGTCTACCCTGGCATCACCAACACACTTAAACTCTGAGAACTGATGAATTCTTTCCCATTCAGCTACAGTATTTTTCTAAATACTGTCCCTAGCCTGAGCAATGCTATCTGGAGAAGACAGACATCCAGATTCATATCAGACAACTGCAGGTGCTGAGTTTGGAATTAATTGCTCTAGCATCTTCCCAATGCCCATAGAGGAGAAAGGCAAGGCCTGCTGAGTTAGCTTCAAGGGCTGCCTGCCTCCAGTGATCATATAGGAAGCACAGGCTGATGACTCCTCTAATTGCCTGAACGAAACAAAGAGAATCCAGACCTTTAAGACTTTGAAAGGGAGCACAATTTAACCATATTTTCCAGATGTAGAACACCTGTTTCCAGATGTAGAACACACTGACTTGCATGCTCTAGATGCTTTCTGCACTACTCATCTCCACCTGCATTTGCCCTTTAACATACACTTTGGTATTTTCCCTTCTTGAGTTCTCCCACTACTAGATGGAATTATGTTTGTTTGTATATGTGTGCATTTATATTTAAAAACATAAATGCATGACTATTTAACTTTGTGGTATCACAGTTTTGTTGCTGCTCAATAAAAGCACAGAAAAGCTATAAAAAAGTAGCTGGGGACCATGTAACCACAATATTTGTTATTACTCAAACAAACACAGTAATTAAGATTTCTTACAGCTTCTGAAACAGAGAATAGCCAATTTGTTCATAGTTCACAGTTGTTTAACCAGATACTAAGAAGCGTGTGCTCTAGAAGTATGAGGTTTGACTTCCAACATCTTGTAGTCCTAGCTTATGATGTAACTTTCTAAGCTTTTTCTTTCTTACCTTTGAATGAGAGAGCAATGCCATAAAGGAAAGACTGCGAAAGCAAGCAATAGAGAAATCTCTGGAATTAGCTTGACGTAACTCTACTCCTATCATTAAGGCCAAATCCAAAATTAACCGTACACAAAACCTTGCCAAAGCAGACTTCTGAAGTTCCTGATATAACTGTGGCTCCTTGGTAGGTTATCCCTTGATGCATGTGGTGGGCACAACTCATTCAGGAGAAATCGCCCCTTGTACTCAGAGCAGATCATCTTGTGCACCCCACAGGCCATGGGGACAAGAGAAGGCAACCGGCCCAGCAAAAGCCTCTTGGTTTGTGACAGACTCTTGCTGCTGAACATTGAGTAAAATATGACTCACTTCAGGGACACACATTTGAGAGAAGTCACAGAAAAATTAATTAAGCACTGCCAGTAAAAACATGGGTGTATTTACTCTGGCTTCGCAGTGATACGAAGCATGTCAGCAGGGTACACACTTTCCGGTGTAATCATCCCTCAACTCTCCCTGGACAAAACCAGCAAACTCTGCTTTTTGTGCTACAATACTCCTAATTACAGTTCTGATCCATTGTCATTGTTTTTCCATCTTTAATTGCCAAGTCTCCCCACCCCATCAGACAGAGGGCACTGACAACTTGGTTTGTATTAAACAGAACTACAGCCTCACCTCTCTATAGGTGTTTGTCATCCTATACCTCCTTTCTCTTTCAACTGACCATCTTCCACACCTCCAGCACCCTTCATCATCTTGCGTGTGCAGTACTGCTTTTCCTGTGCTGCCCTGTGCACCAAAGCTGCCTGCCAAGCATGCTTTGTGGCTCTGAGAGATTTGAAACATTTCTTCAGAGAACTAGGACCCAAACCCCACCTTTGGGTCTCTTTCCAGTTAAAACGAAAAAGTGAGGTCAGATCTTTTTTGTGACCAGAGCCCCAGGCTGTGCAAGTGCCACATGTACAGAGCTGTCTGTCATCACAGAGGCTTTCCATTGCTCCCCACATGCCAGCATTTCGGTTAGGTGTCAGTTTAACTACTGGCGCAAACACATGGACCACCCTTTCTCCCCACCAAACCAAGTGTATCCCTCAGCAATAGCAATACTTACTTTTGCCAAAGAAGGGTCACAACAGCTCTGCCTTTCACCTCACATGCTCCCAATGGGCATATACAGTCATGGTTCCTCTTTCAGTTCTATGCCTGAACACCCACTTCCCCTGAGGAGGTTCTGCCAAATGCTGCTGTGCACCCCTCGGCTGTCCACTCAGCACTTCCGTACTGGCAGCTACCTTTTCTCTACACCTCTGAGTTCCAACTCTTGGGAGAGTGCTGAGTGCCATGCTGTCATTTTGCACCTGCCAGAGAAGCAGTAGCTCTCATTGTGATCCACCATAGGGCGGCCTCTCCACCCACTCTACTCCTGCCTGAGCTGGACAGATAAAGGCTGAAGTTTTCTCTCGTGGAGACTTTTATTTTGAACTCTTGAGCATGGTTTTTAGCTGCAGAGGAACTGCCCAGAAGGCAGGACTAGCACTTTACCTGTTCTCCTCCTTGCAACTTGAAATTGTGCTATTTAACAGTCCTGTATCAGCACTGCAGTTTGTTTTAGTGACTCTTAACAGGAACCTTTTGTATTTCACTTCTTCCTCAAGCAAAAGCCGGAGACAGTTGCTTAACTGACACAAAAACCTTATTTGCCTGAAAAAGCCTGTTGATAAAGGGTGTATCTCACAAGGAGAGACATACAGGGAGGGCATCAGGAGGATGAGACCTTTTTTGTGGTGGCCAATGACAGGATAAGGGGTAATGGATGCAAACTTGAACATAAAAGAGCTCCATCTAAACACGAGGAGGAACTTCTTTACGGATGAGAGAGCACTAGAAGAGGTTGCCCAGAGAGGCGGCAGAGTCCCCATCTCTGGAGACATTCAAAACCTGATGGGATTTTTCCCTGTGTGACCTTTAGTTGAACCTACCTTGACAAGAGGTTGGACTCAATGATCCCCAGGGGTCTCTTCCAACCCCTGCCATTCTGTGATATCCTTTAGTATTGCAATTCTCATCAATAATATCCCTGATTGGTTTGCTGATGCCTAACGTGTAAGCATGAGTTCCTGGTGACAAGGTAACATCCCACCTCGAGTGCCCGCTTGCACTGGGGGTAGGTCACAATTGGTATGTGGAAGCCCTGGAAGCCTGCCAGCTCCAGCTCAGGCTGAAGTGTGGCAGAAGTCTTCAGCCTCCCATTTCCAGACAGTTTCTAACTGCTTCCGTTGTGTTATTTTATAGTTTCCTTTCGGTGACTTAAATTTTCTATGACATTTTTTGGCACTCAAAAATCTTATGAAAACCTCAATATTACTGCTGCAAATGCCCTGTGTGTATGATCCTCTTAAATCTTCCTGTTCATTTTATTTTCTGTTCTTAACAGCTGATGTTACTAATCACTTCTAGGACCAGTGACTAGTAAAAACACTGCCTAGCGCAAACACTTTCCCTGCAACTCAAGCTCTTATGACCTCATGGGATATACCTCCTTACACTAATGAACAGATTGAGAATTTTTTGATCCTTTCACCCTTATTTACAAAGCAAATCTGGAAATTTAAATGCTCAGAGAATTGGGAAAACCATAGTTACTTTGATTGTACCAGGCATACCATAAAAAAAAAAAAAATCTACATGGTTGATGAAACAGAGCTTGCTGAGGCACTTGAGGCACCTTTTAAGTACCAACAACTTTCTCTGCTTAACCCTCAATATTATCTTTTTTAAAGTATTAGTTTTTTGTCAGCACAGTACGTTCTTTACTACAGCTGGCAGTTTACACGCAGCAGTTACAGCAGAATGAAAAAGGGACACCATCCAAGTATTTTTAAAGCAGTTCTTCAGATATACATGCCAAAACAATTGGCCAGAGGGGAAAAACATCACTTTTAAAAAGCACAAGAGTAATAATTTTGTGCTGCTTTTCTTCCTCAACTACCTGCAAACCAACTCCTCTCTATACTTTGCCTAAACATGGTAGAACTGCGGCACAGCACCAGACTAAATGACAGGCAGGTGAAACTGGCTGCAGAGTAGGACTGGAGCCACTGCAGTGCACATCATCTTCTGGGTATGTTGCAGTGAGTCCCTGAAGGCTTCCAGCAAATGAGAGACTGTAAAAATGTAATTTAAGCCATAACCTTCTTTAGGTACATGAAGTGATGTGATTTGATCTTTCTTATGCAAAGAATTCAAACAGTGTAAATGCACAGAGGATCTGAAGGCCAGGTCTGGGGCTGGAGACCTGGGAATACAGTACAAAAAACAAGCTGCAAACAGACTTCCAGGCTCATAAATAATGGTTTTATGAATATAAAATTACAGTTGTGAAAATATATCAAAATATTGCCCCCTTCTTTTATACGGTCTTGGAGGGAATCCTGAGATACATTTAATCCTCTTTCAATTAGAAAAGCTCTGGACCATGTTTTTCATGAAACTGGCACTTGGTCCTTTTTGACTCCCCAAATATGTTTGCTACATTCACAAATGCTGGCAAAGTAAGTTACACACAGAATATTGATGCTTACACTGTAATATGGTAAGACTTATTTCTTAATGTCTAAAAATAGTCATGTACATGTATCACAATTTGATGGGTAACAATTGCATTTTAAAATTAATTCCTCATGTAAGATGCCGATGATGCTTTCACGCCAGTCAAAACACAAACCTTAAAGGTGCAGGTGAAGTACAGTTCTAGTACCTTTACACCTAGAGTCAGCAACATGGACCTCATTTCCAAAGGGGAAGGAAAAAAAAAAAAGGTTTAATGCAGAAACTGAAATATATTTGTTACGAAGCAATAGATCTGTTACACCTTTATGAGTTTTAAGTCATAGGCAACATATAAGCTTATGATTGCTTCTAATTAATAATCTTTTCTGTACTGAAGAAATGTTGATATTTAAAAGCGATCATAAAACATTTCGGATCCCTTCACAAGGGAACTCTTTTGTGAATTAGTAACCATAATCTTTGAATAACTCAGGGGAATGCTGCTGAGGCTGGCTTCCCCAGAGTGTCCACAAAGAGTATTTGCTCAAATACAGGAAGGCAAACAATAAACAGGATAGTAAACACCCAAGTCCTTGCCCTACCAATACATGGACAAACCACGTGCTCTAGCACAGGAAGATCCTTCAGTAATGAAAACACATCTGAGCCCTGCTCATGTGTCTCCAGTGTACTTGCAGTTAAGGCTACAACAGCCCAAGGGAGCTCTGCTGCTTTAGCGAGAGGACTAACATCAGATCTTTAGGCTTGACTGTGCTCAAGCCAGGCTTTGTGCAGAACAGAAGTGAGGCTGTGTCTTGACATGCAACAACTAACCATCTGTAGGATCGGGGGCTCTGAGCTTCAAATTAAGTGCAAAACAGCAGCACTTAACTAAATACATCTGTGGGTTTCTGCCAGAAGCCATGGTACTGAGAAGCCAATCAAAGCTAAGGGCTACAAGAACAAAGAAAGGATAAAATGGAGGCAGTGATACAAAAATATCAAATCCTTAGCTTACACAATTGCCACTGAAGCATAGCAGATATGAGGACATGGCAGTGAGACAGAACTTCATCTACTGTTGAAGGCTCTGTACAAGTTTAAAAAAATGAATCATGGCATCAGCTTTTAATAAATTGATATATACTTTATTATGCACAAGAGACCAAGATGACATGACACTGTGGTTATCAAAAACTGTACAACTATGCATTTCCACAAGACTAAAATACAGAACTTAACATGAAATACGAATGGGGTGTTCAAACTGGCTACGGGTATTAGTAAGTAAATTTTTACCGTTCTTTGATTTTTAAAAAAAACTAGGCATTTGGATCTTAAAGAATGGCACTTGTTTATTTGAAGGCAAAAATACTGTGTTTGGAACTGTTAGGAACATGGCAGTGAAGATCTGTGAACACCTATGAACATCCCCACAAAGGACAAACAACAACAGGGCAGAACAGTCACCTCAACATGAAGGACTGTCAGCACAACCAACAGTACAGTCTTCTTGTGGAGTATGAGGTAGATACATAACAGACAGAATGGTACATACAGGAGAGAAGGGGTTAGAAAAGGGCAGGGAGAAGGTTACAATCATCAGCATTTACAGACATATTGCAAAGTCCATTTCCACGTGGGAAATAGTACAAAAATAGCATAACACAGATCTGGCTTCTTGAAACATGAATATAGTAATGTCCAAAATCAAATGTTGTAAAAGGTATAATTAGTTACTAGACAATGCACGACAAAATGAGAAGTGTACTCTGGAGTTTAAGTATGTTACTAATAGCTTTTAAAAGACAGACTGTGTCCCTTTTAACCCAAATTCTTATGTAAGAAGCTCCTTTGTAGTGGATTCCGCTATGCTGAAATTTACTGAGTCTATCCCTCTAAAGCCCTGCTTTAAAGCACTCCACTGCAACAGAAGCATCTTGCTGGTCTTCCACAGGTACCTGCCATGGCAAGCCCAGCACAGCAAGACCAGGTTTGATAGAGGTGGGAACCAGTGGCTTTGCAGTTCAGGAGATTGCCACACCACATGTAGAAAGTTGCTGTAGAGAAGAACGGCAGCAGCAAGAGTAGAGCTCACAGGTGTGTCAGTGCTCTGAACTGCAGGCAGCTAAGCAGCTGCTGGAAAGTACTATGCATTTCTTTCTTAAAGCTGTTAACTGGTAATGCCCAAGTTTGGTTCTCTCTCTCTCTCTCTTGACTGAAACAGAAATGACTGCTCCAGTTGCTAAGTAATCACGTGCAGTTTTGGTAACTTCCCACAGACAATTAATTCAGATTGCTTAAGATTTCTGAGTGCACCAAGTTCATTTAAAATGTATTTAAAACACAAGTCAACAAATTGAATCTTTGATCTTTATATATTTTTTGGTTTATCCAACAGTAAATATAAATCTCTAAGTTATTTTAAAATTAGAGTTTTTTTTTTTATAAAAACATTGATAATGCAGCATGTTTCTCAAAAATATACAATTATCTATTTTACATAAAAGTTTTCAACCTGTCCATCCCAACAACCCAATCTAAAACTTCCTATAAGAATCTACTTAATAAAATATCTGAGGAAGGAAGGGGTTAAAACAGGGGAAAATTTACAATATGTAAATTTCACAGTAATTGACATTAAACATTTCATATAGAGTAACTTACATTGAACTAAGACATTTAAATATATCTTTATACAGAAATTTAATGTAGTAAAATATAGCTATGACTGAA
Organism: Semnornis frantzii; assembly: GCA_013399775.1. Taxonomy (NCBI): domain Eukaryota; kingdom Metazoa; phylum Chordata; class Aves; order Piciformes; family Ramphastidae; genus Semnornis; species Semnornis frantzii. Next base: position 22,532 of record VWYK01075486.1, read on the forward strand.
CTTAGAGACTCTAGTCTTCTTTGAAGACATCTTTAAAGATTTCATACATAGAATATGCTTATACAATACATTCTGCTGAAGGTTAGGCAAAGCGCTTTCTTTTCAACCACACAGGCAGCACATTCATCCTCCCAACACCTCGTCACAGAGCCAGTCCTGCACACCCTTACACGGTGGATAACTACGCTTACAAGAGGATCCTGCCAGTGCTGCCAGGACGACCCATGGGCCTAGTAACATGGAACACTCTTCACATGAGTAACTCTAGATATGACTCTGAGAATAGCCATAACGTGTAGAGTGAGTATGTGCTTGTGCTAGCAAGGACCAGCCAGTAGTTATTCACCTGCATAAACATCTGCAGGATTAGTAACAGATTCGATTTGAAGTGAGTAATATTCCACCTGATCCTGGGCACCTACATCAATTGCATATCTCACACTTTGACCAGCCTGGCATTGGCAAGGCACAAGTGTAGAATCAGCAAAAGAAATCTGCAGCTCAGACTTCAGAGCAGACTATAACTCTAGTGTAATGAATCCCCTTCTCCTCTTGCAGAACATGGAGTGACCTTCACTAAAATTCAAGAGGGACACTCATCTCATTTTTAGAGGAAAACAACGCTCATTTTTCCTCAGAGGAGAAGAATCAGTAGAACACATTACAATTTACAAAGTGGCAACAGTCAAACAAATTATACATTAAAAGTGTCCTTTCATTTGGCATCAATTTGAATGTCAAGATGTGGCACTGACACTAAAAAAAGTACTGTGACTATTATTACTTTCTGCCATTTTCACATTCCAACACTACTTTGGGACTACCCAATTGTAACGTTCATACAATAGCTTGACGTAAGCAACTGCACATCGTAAGAGAACAGCTTCATTTTGATAGGCAGCATTCTGCACAAACAACAGGCTCTACATTCTTTGTGCCCTCAAAACTTATCTCTTATTTCAAAGAAAATTTGTGCTAGGTGATTTGGTTCTAATGTTCTAGTTTTTTTACCTCCTCTATCTAGCTATTATAAACTGAAGTGACGGTTTTGTTTGTTGGTTTTTGGGGTTGTTTGGGTTGGGTTTCTTTGTTTCTGTTTTTGGTTTGTTTGTTTTTTAAAATAGATGTGTGCATTACATATTTTATATATGGAAGGCACACTGAGCTAACTTCCCAATTGTTGAAGTGGTAAGTTAAGCTCTCTAAGGTATACATCTATTTGCATAGAACCCTTGCCATTAAAAGGTATATACACATCTACATTAGTGCATGAAAGTGTTATTTGTCCTAATATGTGTATGTGCCTGTATTTGGTATAGTAGATGTAATTTAAAAAAAAAAAAAAAAAACCTCTTTAATAAGAGCTTTGGCCCAGAAAACAAGAAGGGGAATGTTAGAGTGTGTTCTTCTCCAATTAGCAAACCAATGCATATTAAAACAAAAATACCTGAACAAACCGGAAGCTGCAAACACAACTGGAAAGCAAATGAGATGCTGTAGCTGTAAGCTTAACAAAACGAAGGTTACTCAAAACTGGCTAAACATAGCTGAAGTAATAAAATGCTAATGACCAAAGAGGTCTGACCTTGAGTCTTTCTTATTAGACAAATAGAAATGCTTTGACCTATGTTCATCTTTTTTCTGCTTATCTTGTTGAATTCCCTTGCTGAATATCTTGTGTCAATGAGACGGTTTAGGGAAGTAAAAGTCATACAGACAAAGCAGCATTTTTCCAAACTGGCACAGATTTCACATTGAGGGCCCATGGATCCCTAGAAGACTGCAGTACTGTAAAATTAGTAGCTTTGTCACATGTAGCATAACATGCTCTAGATGATCCAACAGGCTGTGTTTACCCATGCATTGTGTGCACATATACACACTCACACATACAGTGGCTTCCCCCAAAGAAAATCAGTCTTTTTTTTGTTTTTCCCTGTAGAAAAATTCCTCCACTTTTTTTTTTCTCTCTTTTTTTTTTTTTTCCTCCAAAAAGCAACCAAACCAAATCCTTTTAACTTCAAAAGGCTGATGTCCAGACACAGTCCTTTGAACCTAGGTACTTCTATGTTGCTCCTCGACTGTGTTCCCTCTGAAGTTAGGTTGCACTGCTGCTAGAGCAGGGGGTGCTCTGCGTGCTGCCAATGCTGTGCGCGGCACTGCTGTTCTCAGAGGCTGGCGGCGACGTAGGGACCTGCTGTCTTGCCACTGCTTCCCCTGGGGAAAAGGGGAGAGAAAAACCGGGAACAAGAGAAGGGAAACTGAAAATGCTGGTTGTCTTAGAAAACAACAATATGTTCCTTCCCTGTCTTCCTCTTCCAATGATTTATATTTCCATGCAATGTCTTCCTTGGGTGACAGACCTCAGAGAACTGTTGAAAATGTCACTAGACTCTGGTACCTTAGCATTGCTGTGCACAAGGGGAAAATAATCTGCTGCTTTCTTAAGCACTTGAAAAGCAGCTGATGGTAACTGCCAAGACAGACACTGTCCATTTTCTGTTGTGAGCTGTCACTCACATGGGTCCCATTTGAGTGATCCCACATGACTCAGACTGTAGATTTGCTCTTTCATGGAAAATGGCAAACAAAGCGTAGGCTCTACTAAAAGTGGAGCTGAAGACAATGTTCTTCAATCAGCTGAACAGCACATATCCCAAGACATGGTCAGTTTTCTTCATGTAGAGAAACAACAGGCTACCCTGCAAGCTTGACTTATTCTGAATATCATCATGCAGGAAGTTCCCCTATAGCTAAGGCTTATAACCTATGGTGAAAGTAAGTCTCATAATTTCTGTTAATTGTTTACTGACAATAAATTAAAAGCCCTTTGTTACTTGGATTGCCAAACTAAACAATAGGCATTAAATCCAGATTTATGGTTCCTGAAAAAAACTAGATTTTTGTGTGCTCTCTCTACACCTCTTTCTGCACTTGTGGCTGGGATCTCCTGAAAAAAAAAAAAACAACCCCAAAAGAAACAAAAAACCCCAACTAGCACAGAAGTAAAAATTACACTGTTATGTAAATGCCAAAATGGTCACAAGGCCATGTTAGAATCCCTAACTCTGGCATTTTTAAATTACAGCACTCAAATCTGCAACCTTAGCAAAATAGTGCACTGTAGCTGCCCCCTCCCTTGAGCTCATCTCTCAGGATGTGAACCTGTGACCTCAGTAGAGTAACAGGGACAGACTGCTGCTGCTGCTGCTTGAGCTCCAGACCAACCGTGGCAGCCAGCACCAGCATGGTTGCCTTCCTAGCAAAGGAGCAAGATGGAAATCTTTTGCAGGATCATG
>VWYK01075488.1:0-14796 GCA_013399775.1 Semnornis frantzii
CTTTTCACTCTCTCTCAACACTTTTTAGTTGAAGATTTTGAGCATACTCCCCCTCGCTTGAAAGTGCAGAGTGCTACTGCAGTGAAAAAGTTAAAGTAATTGATGGCAGATGACAGCTGCTGATGAGCAGATAAACCTCATGCTTCAGTCAGGGATTTGGGTAGCATTTCACAACATAAGGATATTATAGGAATCTTACAGAAGAACAGAACTTGAAGACCACATAGCTATAAAGCACCATAGGTCCTGCAATAAAACAAAGTTATATGGTGCAAAGACAACGAGCAGCTCACCAAATAAGGGCAATATTGTGAACAAACTTAGTCCTCGTACTGGAACTAAAAGCATAAAAAACAACATGTCAGAACTCTTCTGTGTTTTCTGTATGTGCTTCCGAGGAGAGTCTTTGAAGGTTCTGTAAATGTGGAATACTAACATATATTATTTCCAAGAAAGAAGATGGGAGTGAAAAAGAACAAAAAGGCTGAGATTTTGTCAAGTCCAATGCAAATTAAGAGACAGTCCTTTCAAATGGATGGCTGTGTTAGAAAACTGACTGGAGGACTTGACCCAGGAATTGTGGTAGGAAATAGCTCTTCATCACTGGCAAAGGATCGGATTGTTCTGTTACGGTTTCATTTTTTTGCTTCCAGATTTATCAGTTCCCTGTCGGGTACTCTTTTGAACTGTTTTGATAAATAATTGTGCTTGTGAAGGTTAATGGAGTGTCAGTCCCTTATTTACTCTCCAGTCAAATGTAGTGCATGCTAGTCAGAAGTGTAGCTCATGCTTCATGACCAGCTGACCTTAACACTTTAAAGTGTGGTTATAGTCAGATAAATGACTGTAAAAATGACATGAAAGGGTCCCATGTTTTCTGTATTACTGTGGCTTTAGAGGGCAAGTTTAGTTGCATAAAAATATGGTATTTTCATTAATTGCTTATAATGCTGTAACTTAACATGGGGTTGGAAAATAAAGTTGTGTGGCAGTTAAAGAGTGTCAGTAAAGCAAGCAGATAGCCATGACTCAGAAAATACATGAGGAGCAAATAACGTTGTATTAATGCCACTGTTCTGCTTCTCTCCATACCTCGTTGGAATTTCACCTGTTACAAAAGCAGAACACAAACACTTCTGTGGAAACTTCTCATCTGTGCCAATCTCAAATGAATGCAGCCCTTGCAGCCCCAAGAAGAAGTAGCAGTCTGCAAAGATGTTTGTTGCTGTCTGTGTTCCATTTTATTTTCATTAGTGTCTTTACTGGATAGTTTAAAGAGAGTGCTACTTTTCATCAGTGCTTAGGCTAAAGAGTAAAACCTAAGACAAACTACTAATCATGTTGAAAAATGTTCAGAGCTAATTCTGGTCATATTTTAAGTGTACACAGTGCATAAGATGACCTCTCTGGTACTAAGACAAGTTACTTTCAAGGAAGAAACTGTTTTATGTTTTAAGTGAGTAAGAGCTGTGATGAAAATGAATGAACTCCTAGAAAAAAGGCTTAAAAGAAAATATGTTCTGGAAGAGAGATTCCCACATTTCTGAAGTGAGATTTTCCAGAAATTTACTCCTCTGAACAAGCAATCTCATTTCAACTGAAAATGACCTGGGGAGGTAAATACAATTTTGTGGTGGAGATCTTCTGAAACTCTTGCTAATCTTATTCAGTGTTCTGCCCAGCTTCCTTCGAGAGTCAATATGTACTGTATCACAGGAGAAGCAGGCTGATAGTTAGTATCCTAATGGGAAAATGTTTTCCAAAGGATATTGTTCAGACAGTCCTCAGAACATCTCCATTTAGTCACTAGAACTCTAAACTTGCATCCTCATTCTGTTCTGTTGAGCTTCCTAATCCCAGCTTTCTCCTTTGAGGATATTTTGGCTAATTTGGGTATCTGTGACTTATGAATGTTTATATAACTAATTTATATACCTAATATCTTCACATTACCAACTCATTATGTGATAACAGTATCTCGGTTTGTATGGGCTTGAGGTGAATTGTAACCTACAATAAACCTAAAGGCTTCCTTGTTTTATGAATCCGATTTCTAAAGAGCGAACACTGATTTCCTGATAACGTTGGGTAAAACAGGATTGAAGGCAGGGCAGCTGGCAGTGTGTGTACGTGTTCCTTCCAAATTACTGTGTTCTCTTTACCTAAGACCTGGATGGAAGGAAGGACCTTAAATTTCTGTGAAGGACAGACGTACTTCCCAATTACTGTGTGATACTGATGAACAAAACAAAAGGGTCATATTGTAACTACCTCCAATACTAGTGGCTGTGAATGTGACTGTTGTACACTACATTAACTACTCAAGAAAGCAGTCAGTGATCAGGTGTGTTTGGTGTTGCAGCAGACAGTTGTTGCAACGTCTTTAGACTGTGTTTAGAAGTTTCTTTGCACCTTCAGTTATGAGACACTGTAATGATTTAATAACAGAAATATGATGCCAAAATGTCTTGAGAAGAGCTTTATATAGCTGTGGAAGTCAGCCTTCAGTACTGAAGAAGGATGGACTGCCTTTCAGGTTAGCTGGTCTTGTGCGTCAGAAAGAGCTTTTGTCTGCTTGTACCTTGTACAGTACAAACAAGCTCTCAGCATAATTTCTATTGTCCTTTGCATGTATTTTTCACTCTTCATGTAATGTAATCTATTGGAGCAATTTGCTTTTCAAATGTGTCATCTCCACATATGTGTACATCTAGAGATCAAAAAATTCGAAGCAGGAAATTGTATATAACTCTTTTGAGTACGTTAAACCACTTACAATGTTAAGTGTAGATACTGATAGACCAGAATAAAATCATAAAATGGTTTGGGTTGGAAGGCATCTCCGAAGGTTATCTAGTCAAACCCCCCTGCAGTAAGCAAAGACATCCTCCACTGGATCAGATTGCTGAGCAGCTTGTCTAGCCTGACCTTCACTATCTCCTGGGATGGGGCCTCAGCTACCTCCCTGGGTCACCTGGTGCAGCGTTCCACCTCTCTTATGGGACAGCTCCCTGTCCCCAGTGCAGAGGTGCTTCAGCCCCCTGGTCATTTTCGTGACTCTCCTCTGGACTCACTCCACCAGGTCCACATCCTTCCTGTGTTGAGGGTTCCAGTGCTGAATGCAGTACTATGGTGTGGTCTCACCATAGCAAAGTGGTAAAATCATCATGCTTCTTTTGATGCAACTTAGGATGTGGTTTGCTTTCTGGACTAATAGAAGGGAGGAAGAAATTAAGAAAACCCTTCAAAATGTGCTGTATTTTCTTTTTAATGTGTATAAAGGTGTATGTGTATATACATATATAAAGATGAAGTGTACCTCTTATAAGCAAATACCGTGTCTTTGTGTTCACCCTGTGTCTGTGCTCAAGGTCTCTGGGTGCTCAGTTGGAGCTTTTTAATTATTTTTCTCTGTTTGATGTTGTGAAGTATAATGAATGGATTGCAGAGAACTTTTTGTTAGAAACCTTCTGTGCATCATCTCGGTGCTGGTAGGCAGAGTGATACCTGGCTGGATTGCATCCTGAAATTCAATTTGATAAATTTAAGGTCAGAAAAAGACAGATTTTTGTAAAACCATAGTCAGCAAATGCATCCTGATCAGAAAGCAGGCTTACATTCTTTCTAAGTTGTGTCTGTCTTACTTGGGTTGTGCAATTCTGTGGATTTTTTTCAGCGTCACTTCACAATGACTGAAAAATACAGGGAATATTCAGAAATCAGTGATTCAGTGGACAAGAGAGGCTATTTCCAGCAAAAAGTTACTCATCCGCTGCTGGTGGTGGGCAGTTGGCTCTGTCTGTAGCAGAATAGATCTTTTGGGCATTTTTTTGTTTGTCTGTGAATATCACATACAGCAGAATACAAAATCAATCATTGAGGAAAATACACAGTGGCTTTAATTAGCTACAGGAGTATGATTTTTTTTAAAAGAAAAAAGGCATAAAAATGGGAATTAATTGCCTTAAAGCTAATAAAGATCATATTTATTACTCAGAATAATTTAGGTAAGTGATGAGAAAGGGGAGGGAAATTTCACATTTCTGTGCAGTTTGCTTACTGTCTTAATTCCTAAGCAGGAGTGTCACAACATCCGTTGGTATCATCTTATCATGAAGGTCTCTTCGTAGTCAGCAGTGCATGCAGTTTAGAGGAACAGAAAAAGGAATAAATGATCTGCAGAGTGAGAACAACTGTGAACCTGTCATAAATTAGAATTTAGCGGGCTTTTTGCATCACTCAGTCTAAACTGGCTTCTGTGTGTGGGGTCCGTGTGTATTTTAAATCTTGTTTAAACTCGAATGAGCTTTAGAATGAGACTCAAATAATAAGATGACATCACGCAAGCTTCCCTGAGCAGAACATAATATTGCCATTTGAGGGGTATTAAGGTCTGGAAAAGAGAATTGGTTCTCAGTAACTCATGGATGCTGAATGTGCTCTGCCATTTCCTTGCTTTGGAACCTGACAAGTTGGTTCAGGCCATTTCCTAATTCACCCCATGTACTTCACAAAGAACTTGTGTGGGGATTAATTAACAGATTTTTGAGTAGCTCTAGCACATATTACATTTATGTATCGGTGTTATGTGGATTGACTTCTTTCATGCTCATTTTTATTAATTATTCTGATATATTTGGCATTCTCTGATCAAACACCCTCCCCTGTTTGAAGTGCATAAGATTCAAATACAATTGATTCCTACTCTGAACGTGTTCTGTGGAAATGACTTTATGAGAATGTCTTTCTAAAGACAGAATGTGTGTGTGTGCATGTATGTATTTGTATTTATTCTCTTATCATTATTTCCTATACAAGCTTTCCTCTAGAGCTGAGAAAACTACTTTGTTTTTTACCAGAATTCCAAACTCTTATTTCACTAAAACAGTGGAGCAGTCACTGATAGAAGGAAAATAAAATTATAAAAGACATAAAGAACAGAGCAGGTGAAATAAACCTTAGAGGGAAAACCAGGTCTTGGAGTTACTGCTAAAAGGGATCAAACTGCTTGGAAGAAGCTGTAAGTTATTGTTTGTGTAGCCATTCCTCAAGAAGTGTAAGAGAGGAAGTAGTAGATAGAAAATAATTGCTGAAGTCTATGAAAAACAGGTGAAAGAACTGAGAAGGTAAAAGCAGGTCTATGAGTCCCATGTTAAAGCTGATAGGTGTTTCAAACAGAAATGAGTGATATCTTTCTCAACCAAGAGAATTAATTTTGAAAACCTCACGTTCTGAGTGTGGTGTCTTCTGCTGTGGTTAACTCCAGCAGAGACAAAGACTATTTCTCAGATAGCTGTTCCGTTCTAATCAAGTGATGCTTTCTGGCCCATCTAGAAAATGAGAACCTCCAGAAGATTGCTTTCAGAAAGAGCAAGTGGTACTGATATCTGTGGAGGCAAAGAGGATTTTGGTAGTTATCATCCTGTAAGTCTAGTTGTAATCTTTAGAAAAGTGAGAGAACTAATATGCAGTGAAAGTAGCTAAGCAGGTATGAAATGAGAGGGCTGATAACAATATACAACATACATAAGGCACAACATGGTTCTTCTTTTAAAAGCACAGTGGATTTAGCTTTCACGTAGGACATGTGCAAGATTCCCAATATTAAATGTGTGGGCTAAGTCTTAAAAAACAGTAAGTACAAAGCTACATCATTCCAAGAGTCAATTATTTGAAGTTGCATGGAACTGAGTCATGCATTGTGAAATGCTTCCTTGTAGTGTTTCAGGCATCTGATTTGAATGTTTCAGGTAAAGTAACCATAAAAAAAGAAATAGTAATGCATGAAGCTGTTGAGAGGAAAGGCAGATTATGTACAATGTAATTTTCTTCTAAAGTAGAAAGAGACAGGTACACTGAATGAAAGAAAATGGGTGACTTCTTTGAGAAGCCACAATGGCAGAGATTGTCAGAGGGTTTCCATCAGCAGAAGTGAGGAGACAGTTCCTAGGACAGTTCCTAGGACAGGTGTCCTTCATCATCAAAGAATCATAGAATAGTTTGGGTTGGAAGGCACCTCCAAAGGTCATCTAGTACAAGCCTCCTGCAGTGACCAGGGACATCCTCTACCAAATCAGGTTGGTCAGAGCTTTGTCAAGCCTGACCTTGAACATCTCAAGGGAGGGGACTTCAACTCCCTCTCTGGGCAACCTGTTGCAGTGTTCCACCACCCTCATGGTGCAGAACTTGTTCCTAACATCCCACCTCAATCTGCTCTTCCCACCTTTCAAACCATTGTCCCTCATCCTGTCACTGCAGGCCTTTGCAAACAGTTCCTCTACAGCCTACTTGTAGCCCCCTTCAGGTAGCGGAGGTCTGCCTGGAGCCTTCTCTTCTCCAGGTTGAACAACCCCAACCTGCTCAGCCTGTCCTTGTAGAAGAGGTGTTTGGCCCCTGGATCATTTTTGTGACCTGCCCTGGGCTGCAGGAGCCTCCTCATTAGATTGCCACATCTGTCTTTTGTGTTACTCTGAGCTTGCTGGAAAAAAATTTGACCTGAAAGGACAATGCTTGTGGTAGTCCTTTGCCTACAGTAATCAGTCTGGTTCTTGGTACGAGATTCAAAGGACAGTGAGTGCCTGTGGCAACATTTTAGATATATGGAGAAATAAATACATTTTTCTAGAAGTTTGAAGAAGTGAGTGACAATACAGTCATTAAAGTTGCCAGCGGTGCACCAGGGAGAACAGAACCAGAATATCAAAGGAATCAAGGGGAGGCTGCATGGCAGGAAATAATCAAATCGAAAATTACAAATTGCTGCGGCTGGGTAAAGTAATCCAAAATACAGCTAATCAATGGGAGTGGGGCACTTAGTAAACAGTAGTGCTGGAAAAGATTGAGGTGTGCTAAAACAAATTAGGTATGAGCTTATCATACAGCAAGGCAGCAAAAAAGGCGATAACAAGGAGGTAATTGTCCAGCTCCTCATAACTCTGCTAAGATTACATGTGAAATGTGTTCAATTCTGGCCACATTAGAGAAGTCACAAATTGAAGGGATTTCAGATTCAAGCAACAGATGATTAAAGAGTTGTAGGCGCAGCTTTGTGAGGGAAGACTGGAAGGGGAAAGGCTAAATACAGGCAGGAATAACAAAGTAAATATGTGCGAACTGTCCAAAAAGACATGGATGGCACAAGCTGTAGTGTGGAAGAGAAACAGTGCAGAGCACTGGAAGAAGCTGCTTTCTAAGAATTTTAGACTGGAAGGAAACAACTATGGGAGAAATACGTTTCAGAGCAACAAGAGGTTTGTTTTTTTTGTTTCGTTTTCTTTTTATACTGTGTACAGTTTTTCTATGGGGAATAGGAAATCTTACTGCCTGAGACAAGTTGCAAGCCCGAATGAAACAACTGGGACCACACCAGGGGGCTAAGTGTCCTGCTTTGTTACTGCATTAGGTACTTGGCAGACTCACACTGCCTTAGTACAAACATGAGCTCAGGCCCTTAGTGGTGTGGGATATTTTCTTTTAGTTTGAAGAATTGTTCTCACCAGACAAGATACCCTTCAAGTCATCTTTGAAACAGAGGATGCACCTTTCCAGATTGTCCAGGTCCTTCTGGATGTCATCCCATCCCTCTAGTATAGCAACAGCAGCACTCAGCTTGGTACCATTGCAAATTTGCCAATGATGCACTTGATCCCACTGTCTGTAGCATTGGTTAAAATATTGCACAGTACTGGTCCCAGTATGGACCCCTGAGGAGCATCACTTGTCACTGCTTTCCATCTGGACTTTGAGCCATTGAACACTACCCTCTGGATGCAACCATCCAGTCACTTCCTTATCCACCCATCAAATCCATATCTCTCCACCTTGGCCAGTGAGACGTTGTGTGGGACTGTGTCACAGGTCTTGCAGAAGTCCAGATAGATGGCATCNGTGAGACATTGTGTGGGACTGTGTCACAGGCCTTGCAGAAGTCCAGATAGATGGCATCCACAGGTCATCTTTTTCCACTCCAGGCCATCTTTTTCCACTCCATCATAGAAGGCCACTGGGTTGTCCTTAGTGAAACCATGCTAGCTCCCCAGTCTCCACATGCCTTGTCAGACCTTCTGGGAGAATCTGCTCCATCATCTTCCCAGGCACAGAGGTAAGGCTGACAGGTCCTTGGTTCCCAGGGTCCTCCTTTCTGCCCTTTTTAAAAATGGCTGTAATGTGTCTCTTCTTCCAGTCCAATCACCAGGGACCTCAGCTGACCACCAAGACTTCTCAAACATGGAAGCCAGGTAGCTGGGAGCAGTGGCGGAGCCATTGGTGGCCTGTGACTTTGGCTTTGACCGTATCTCTAGATTCTGTTCAGAGGGTTCTCTCCCCTTCCTTTAAGAAGCTGAGACAGACAGTGGGTTTGAGTCCTAGTAAGAAAGCTGGAGATGAAGCTGTTCTGGTTTTGTTAGGCCTGCAAAACCAGAGTTGGTGCATGTGGTTAGTAAGCTTGTATTTTTACACAGATAATCGTTTTATACCGCATGACTTCCAAACTATTAGAAGGATTTAATGTATACTGAAGACTCTAGCAAGCTGTTTTGATAAGTAGTCTTCTTTTTTGTTTAGCAAGGTCTTAAGGGTGATCTTTAGTCCCCCAGGGAAGAGATCATAAAAGTCTTAAACATGCTTTTGCAGAGTTTTATTTATTATTTTTAAGCATGAAGATTACTAGCATGAAGATTACTGGCATGAAGATAACGAGGCTGTTAGAGTACAACATGTTCTTTGTTTTTGCAGGTTATAGCTAACATATTAGGAGTTCTCAAAATGCCACTTTTGTTTGTTAAGTATTTTGAGAGCAAATAGTTGTAATCCTATATTACATTCTTAAAATGAGCTTGCCTGGAGAAAGAAGCAGTAGGAGTGGGCTGGTATGGCGAGAGGTGTCAGGAATTATGTCACTAACCACATTTACTCAATATAAAGTAGTTGTTGCTAATTTGCTATATGTAATATCTTTACCCTGTAGAAAGAGTTGCAAATTATTTTTATAAACAATTCATTGCAAGAAATGAGACAAAGAGGGGCTGAAACTAAAACTAAAATCTGCAGCATGGGAGAACTTTAATTTTTGGGTTTTGGTTTTGTTTTTTTTTTTTTTAACCTGTGTTAGGCATTCAGTATAAAAATATCCTAAAAAAAGTCACATTTTCTCTTACCGGTTTTACTGCAAACAGATCCACAATTTGCATATTACTCTTTTATTTGTAATAAATCAAGTAGAAATGCTGGGATAAGCAATAAGAAATACCAAACTTGTTCTGTCTGTTTGGGGATGGGCTGGAATGCAGAACAGCCAGAGAAGAAATGTTTGTCTTAAAGCATTGGTTATCAGATTGTGCTCTGTACTGTAGATAGTCAGGTAATGGTCTGTTGGAGAAACCCAGAGAGTCAGCCAGTCACACTGTGCAGGTTCCAGCTCTTTATTTTCAGAGACCTGTAATGAATTCAGTGGGAATTAAATGTATTTATATTTTTGTGCATCTAGAAGAAAAAAAAAAATCACTAGGCACCCCTTTATATCTTTAAATACTTTAAATCCTTGAAAAATCCGCTCCTGTGCTCTGTAAATCTCAGAGGATAAAGTCAGAAATCAATGCAAACCGGATTGGAAGTTGCTCCTTTTGTGTGAACACAACAGTTTGTTACAACTCCTGCTCGTGCAGTTATTGCAACAGTCTTGAGCATTGTGGTACTTGGAAAAAATCAAAGTACATTCAGAGTCACTGTCAGATATTATGAGGTGGTGCCAGATATATGAGAGAATTCCCAATTTCCGGTTTCAGATGATTGGGCTGTAGTGTACCACAGAGTAATGTAAGATCTGAGTATTTATTGCATCAATAAAAATCAAAATGCAACTGCTATGAGGCTTTTGTCCAATAGTCTCTAGGCTTCTTACATCAATTAGATAAAACAGTCTGAGCTGCAGGAAATCTTGATTATTGTCTCAGTTTTACATATGGAGGAAAAAGGTAAGAGGAAAGTGTCTGCTGCAGCAGAGTTCATATCTTTTTGAACTTCAGACCATTCTCAACAAGGTTCATAGATACTAAACACTGGAAATACCTGTTAGTCTTCCCACTGAAACCTCTGCCAGTGTATCTTCTGCTGCATCAGAAAGAGGTTATTAGTTAGATACATCACTTGACATCCAATAAATACAACCTGAAGGACAAGAGGTAGTAGTGATTGCCAAAAAAAAAAAAAAAATTCCTGAGTCTGATGATTTGCAGTACTTCCAAAATATGGCTCGTGGAGTTCCAAATGCATCATCTGGCCAGCAGGTTGAGAAGGGTGATTCTGCCACTTTGCTCTAGTGAGAACTCACCTGGAGTACTGTGTCCAGCTCTGCAGCCCTCAGTGCAGGAAGGACATGGACCTGCTGGGATGGGTCCAGAAGAGGATGATGAAAGTGATTGAGGGGCTGGAGCACCTCTACCAGGAGGACAGGCTGAGGGAGCTGGGGTTGTTCAGCTTGGAGAAAACTCCAGGGAGACCTAATTAGCAGCCTTCTAGTACCTACTGGGATCCCACAAGAAGGATGGAGACAGACTGTTTGCAAAGGCCTGTGGTGATAGGATGAGGGGAAATGGTTTGAAATTAGAGGAGGGGAGATTTAGATTGGATGTTAGAAACAAGTTCTTTACTATGAGGCTGGTGGAACACTGAAACAGGTTGCCCAGGGCGGTAGCTGAGACCTCAACCCTGGAGATATTCAAGGTGAGACTCAACAAGGCTCTGAGCAGCCTGATCTCGTGGAGGATGTCCCTGCTGAGTGCAGAGAGGTTGAAGTAGATGACCTTTGGAGGTCCCTTCCAACCCAGCCAATTCTGTGATTCTAATGTGTTTTTTGCTCCTATCTAAATGTAGGGCAGAATGAAAGAAACTGAGGAGTGTAAAAGAGCCACGTCCGTTGGGAAGCCTTGTGGAATATATATTCCATCTTCCCAAAGGTGTCAGGTTGACAGCCACCTACAGTCCTTGTAATGCAGAATGTGTAAAGGGAGAATTTTTTCAAATCACTGAAGTGGTTTGAAGATATGATTCCTATTGAAAGTTCATGGCACTTACCCTCCTAAAGTAATTACATTAATTAAGGCAAAGATTCTGAAGGCAAGGTTGAGAAAGAAATAAAAGATTATTACTCTGTGACTATTGTGTGTGTGATTTGTTTCTTTTAAACCTTAAAAAATATTGGAAATGTCAAGTCTGGTTTTCCTCGTAATGGCTGTTGGACCTCCCGTGGGTATTAGGAGTGTTTTTATAGCTTTCAGAGTTTCAATTGAAGTAGCTATGCTGTTGAATCTCAAACACAGATATTTATTTCCTTAATGTCTATTAAGTAAAATAAATAAAAATGCATAGAAAGCAATGCTAAAGTGCTTAAGAATCATTTTTCTTCAGAAGTGTCAAGTGTTCTGGTTTCTGATTATGTCTTATGTCACACTGTTACCAGCTTCCTAGTCACTATGGAGACTATAAAATACATAGGCCTACATGTGTAATATAGAAAGCAGAGGGGAAAAAAATGCTTTTGTGTCTTCTTTATACATTCTAAATAGAGCAAAGTTTGGGCAAAACTCCAGCTTTAAAAAAGAACTTGTTAGGTTGCTTTTAGGAGAACAGGCTTCTTAAAATCAGATAGTGTCAGTGCTTGTTTTAAAGACACAAGTGTTTTATTCCAGGTGTTTTTGACTGCAAAGCCAAAAAGTTGATTCTCCATTTTTATTTATTCATTTGCTTGTTTATTTGTTTCCTGCAGATGCAACCGCCTTACATCCCATTAACTGTTTCAGAGTTCTGAGTTTTCTTCTACTTTAGTTATGGCTGGTTTGGGACAAAATGTTAATGTCACAGAAAGGAAGTTTTCCGTCTGAGTTCAGCTGCAGATAGGCATAATGTACATGTGTAGAAGAGGAAGAAGAAGATGAGATCTCTTTAGAGTGCTAAGATGTGTTCTGGAAGTCTCCCTGAGTACAACCTCTTTCATTATGCATGCCACTGACCTTCTGGAGAACTGGAACAGGCCTCAGCTGGACCCTGGCAGTGGAGAGAGACGATTTGGAAGATACAGTTGGAGTGAATAGTTTCTTCTAACCGCAAAATGTTTGCACTTTTTATGAGAGCAAGGGTAACATTGTGTAATCTTTAAAAAAGCTATTGCTTAGCGAGGATAAGTCCATTGTCCTGTGACATGACTTTTCCTGTCAATCACGAAGGTGACAAGGGGGCTAGATTAAGTAAAGCTTGCCCAAGATTAACAAAGGAAGATTATTGACCTCATCCCGAAAGGGCAGAAGCCTGTTTTATCATTGAACCTTGGAAGAGGTATTTCCTACATAGGTGGAAAGCTGTTTGGCGACGCAGATGCAACTTCCTTGTAAATGAAGTCTTCCTGCGGCTCACAGCTTGGAACAGACGCAGAAGCAGCGAAACGTGGGCCAGTCCTTTTGGGCTTCTCTGTTGTTGTTGTGCTTGGGGAGGAAAGAAGGGCCTAGGGTGTTTGATTCGGCAGGATCTGTGTAGGTCCTTGTCTGCCTTTCTGAAGTGGGAAAAACAAGAAGCAGCAGCAGGTGTTGGTGAGTACAATCCCAGCTCAGAGTTGGGCAAAATCTTGTGCCAGCACACATTAGCAGAGCAGTTCGCGATGCAAATGAACAATAGAACCTCATCCACCAAGCAGCTGCAAACTGCATAAAACTGTTACCAGGATTAACAGTGCCAGAGGCTGGAATGTAATCAAACTTGAACAGGTGAAATGGTTACACATCAGAGAGGCTGTTCTCAGGTAAAGGAGTGTCTTTTTCCCACTGCTTTGGTGACTGAAGGAGAGGTCTTGCGTGTGGCTTTGTGGACTCCTTTTGAAAATGTCAGTAGCAGGTATTTAGGTTCTTTAATACCACTCTTTAGAGTGGAGTTGCCTTCCCTCTGTTAACTGAAAAAAGTCACAGATTTTGTCCTTTGAAAAAAAGGAACCTGCTAAATCTCACTTGTTGGGAGGGAACTTCCTTCTCAGGGTATTAATTTTCAACTGTTGCTGACAATTTTTTTCTGGGTATTAAAGATTTCTCTGAGTGTTTTCAGGGGATAGTTAAACTCTGGTGCAATGTCAGGGGATTTTCCTTGCTAGAAGTTTTTTTAGCTTTGTACAATAATTGACATGAGTATGTTTTGTGTGGATTTTTACTTTTGCATGTTAAAAGTAAAAATCCAGAACCACCGAAAGTTCTTTTTCACTGTCCCCAATAAGGGCATAAGGAAAGAGGAAAAAGAGAGACATATAAAATGAAAACCAGGATAGCAGCTGAGCATTTCAGGTCATTGTTCTGAATGACCAAATAAAAAGATCAGGGACAAGTGGGGAAGACAGACTCTTGAGTTGGTATGCTGGAGGATCCACATTGGACTCCCATCAGCAGCAGTAGTTGATGTATGCATTCATCTGCTGGTGAGGAAAGGATTCCTCTTAGATTGCAAATCACGCAGCGAATGTGTGATTGCTACAGATCTTTTTGAATGAATAATTCACTGGTGTACTGTAATTTAGCCCACTGAGATGTGATTGCAGCTGTTCCCTTACTGTATATGTGTTTTGATTAAGTGGAGTGTATCTTAAACCCCACAAGTGTATAAATAGCTCATGTATGTGATATGCAAACACTGCATGCATGCACACCTAACAACAACAGTCTAAGGAAACAGTTTGTTTGGGGATGATTATGTAGATAATATTTTAATATAGAATTTATCTTTAAAAAAAAAATCTGTAGAACTTTTTGCTTTCCTTTATTGTCCAGCTATGAAGTCTTCTGAACTGTGCTGCTATGTAAATGCTTTTAGCCAACATGTAGTATCAGGACCTTTATGTGTTAATAATCAGTTTATCATTCCAAGGCCTTTACAACATGAGAAATAATTCATTTTGGGCCTATCTTGCAGGTAGGAAACTGGAACATAGAAACAAAAGTGGCTTTTATCCATGGTTACGTGGAATATTGGAAAGAACCAGAAACTGAGTATCCAGAGTCTTTTCATGGTGCATTATCGACAAACTACTCTCTTTTACTCTTTCCCTCTTGCCCTCATGTTTTCTTTTCCCCAGAAAGTGAGACAGGGAAATCTTAGTAATTTTGAAAATATTTCTGGGCTCCATTTGAATGTCAAGCAATTTGTGAGCTTGAATTGCCTTGCCTTGCTTTGGGTATCGTTCAATCCATGTCTTCTTATGCTTCTTCTTTTGTAACAAATGTGTTTTATACTCAGATTATATTTGTGTGTGTAAAAAATACCTGGGTATGCCCAACATGTCCATGGAAACAGCAATGACGATTCCTGAGTTTTAGGCAGCTCTTGCAAATACTTACAACATTGCTCACAAAGACTCAAGGGTCTTTGGGGCACACTTTGGAATAAAACCAAGAATTTAGTTCCTTCAAAAATCAGGAACTGTTCTTATACTTAATCGATCGTATAGGTGGATTTAAGAACTGTAACTAAGGATAGTATTTGGCTTATCTGTCTTCAAAGTGTGAATAAGAAAGCAGCTTTCAAGATATTTCCTCTTTTGGCCTTGTCTGTAGGAAAAAAATTGCCAGTTGGTGATAATTGGTTTGAAGGTTGGAAAAAATGTCACTTGTGTAGATCTGTTAAAACCCGGTTTATTCAGGTATATCTATATGTCTGGGGGAAAAAGGACATTCAGCTCCAACTAATTGTTTACATCAACTATTAGTTTTCCAAGTGCAGAACAAAAATGAAGGGAGTTGCAAGAAAAAAAGAACAGGGAAAAAAAAAAAA
>VWYK01075490.1:1976-20654 GCA_013399775.1 Semnornis frantzii
AAAATCTTTCTGTTTCCTTCATAAAGAAACAAAAAAAAAAAAAAAAAAAAAAAGGTATTTCACCTTCTTGTCAGTTTAGTCTTATATAAAATCCTCAGTGCTGTAACAGTGAACCTCATCACAAATCTTGGAATATCCATTTCATCAAGAATTAGGACTTCTATCATTATTGGTGAACTCTTGTGATGAGACTTAGTCTGCACCTGAGAACATCACAGAGTGCTATAATTGGGACACATGAAAGATATACTTGGGTATCTCCAAACAGATTCCCCAGTTGTACCAAACACATGCAGGAAAGTAACGTGAACCTGGATGAAAGCTAGCTTGCCCTGCTATTTCAGGGCTGACAGGATGCTAATTTATCTTAGTTGCCTGCTATCCATCATCATTTGACAGGCTGGTGAATGTATCTATAAAAGCCAAAGATTCTGTTCTTTTGGTAACCTAAGATTTCTGGTGCTTTATGCTGCCTTTTGTTTTAACTAGAAAGGCAAGAACATTAAAATGCCGCACTGCTCATCATTTATTCTGAAACCTGGCTAATATTCCTGGCCTTTAGCATGTTATTAAAAATGGTTCTTGGTATCCTCCCCAGATTTTCTTAAAAAAAAAAAAAATAAAAAATCAAACATAAAACCCCCACAAACCCTAAATAATTACTCTTTTAAATGATTCTAGAGGTAATTTAGAGTAAAGGTATAGTAATGTCTGACTATGTAAGTTACCATCTGATGAAGGCTGGCCTATTCTTAAAGACATATATGATATAACTGCTGGGTCATTAGCACAGTCCTTGATCTTGGGAAAAGGGTGTACAAAGAGGAAATATAACACAATTGATAAAAAAAATAAAAACCATCACTTTATTTTCACATAATCCCATGAAGGAACTGGACGAGTGGGGGACTGCTTTGCCATAGATGTGTTAAGAAACTGTAGTCCCTCCTCCTACATTGTTCTACTGCTTTAGCATTGTCACTCTCAAGTGCCTAACACTTACCCATGCAAAACACAATCATAGAATCATAGAATGATAAGGTTGGAAGGGAGCTCAAGGATCATCTAGTTCCACCCCCCTGCCATAGGCAGGGACACCTCCCACTAGCACAGGTCACTCGAGGCCTCGTCCAACCTGGCTTCAAACACCTCCAGGGAAGGAGCAGTCACAAGCTCCCTGGGCAACCTGTGCCAGTGTCTCATCACCCTCACTGGAAAGAACTTCCTCCTAACATCCAGTTTCAGTCTCCCCTCTGTCAGTTTAAACCCAATGACCCTTGTCCTGTCATTACAAGACCTTGTCAATAGTCCCTCCTGTAGGGCCCCTTCAGGTCCTGGAAGGCTACTATAAGGTCTCCTCAAAGCCTTCTCTTCTCCAGGCTGAGAACTGTGCTTTATTTACTTTAAGGCTTATATTTTGAAGGCCTCAGAGATGATACCCAAGATGTCATCAGCAAGGACTCCAAATTATCCATAATACGCCAACTACTTATGTTAGAGTTTTAAATACATTTTGAGTATTAGATATCATGTGCATCTTCCTCAAAATCCCTACAATATTTCCCAGCTGCACATTCTTTTTGTTTAACTTTTAAAGAAAGCAGGTAGAATCATAGAGTCAGTGAGGGTTGGAAGGGACCACAAGGATCATCTAGTCCCAAAGCCCCTGCCATGGCCAGGGGCACCCTACCCTACATCAGGCTGGCCATGGCCTCATCCAGCCTGGCCTTCAGTTATCAGACTACAGACATGTCCTTATATCCTTCTCAGACACATTCCTAGCAATCTCATGTTACAATACTACTTCCATCCTGTAAGGACATATTCTGGTATTGGCCATTGGAAATGGTGCTGCTTAAGTCTTGCAGAACTAGAATTTCAACAAGACCTGTGTTTGTGTATCCATACACATATATAAGCTATCATAATTTCATTGTAAAAGATTAATGAATATCTCATTAAGACATGAAGACCTTAATACCTTCTGAGCAGAGATAGTGTGGCAAAGAAGGAGGAAAGGATTTAATAATATATTAAACATTTTGCAGTATAAATATAGTTTTGATTAATTAAATCTGTATAGTCTGTTACCTTACCCTGAGGAAACTGTGATATTCAACAATACTTTTTTAATAAGAAAAAAAACCCAAACAACTTGCTTTTGATATTTAACCAAACAGACATTGAGAAATATATTTTATGAACTTCTATAAACAATGAAATTTAATTCTTTAATTAAAAAGAAACAATGCAGCTTGCAAGAAACATGCTTATTTTCTTCAAAAAGGAAGATTAATACAGGTTAAAAAGCCTTTCTAGCCTTACAAAATTAATACTGTGTTTAATTATATGAGATTAAAATTTCATTATACATTATACTTTAATTGGTATAGAAGGGGGCAGAGGTTAAAACCTTTGCATGAGTTACCTTTTGTGCTATTCCAATATCTACTAACATAGCAGTTTTAAATTATAAACCCTGACAATATTTAACAAGTTTCTTACATGCTTTAATTTTACCTTAGTAATCTTTTATGTGGAGCAGTAGTGTTCCTGAGGTCACAATCCTCTATGATGAAACAAGCAGAGACAGAAATGAATACAAACCCAAAGTAGCTGGACATTATTGGATTGTGGTGAAGGTGCTACAACTATCAACTATAGGTTTAGGTGTGGCTACTGTACAACAGTTGCATGCTGTGATGGCTAAACTACATGTGTGGGGCAGTGTTCTGCCTCCTAAACAAGCAGAACAAGTGATATCTTCAAGAACACCAAGAACTCATTCTCAGGAAAAGATAACAGAAATTCTGGCAGCCTTCTAAAAAATGAGTAAAATAGCCATGAGCTGTTCAAACCACTGATGCTATGTCCTACAAGTGAAATTTTCAGAGAACTCCAAGGGGTTTAGGCATACAGAGCCTATTGATTTCTAATGGAATTAGGAATCATAGAATCAACCAAGTTGGAAGAGACCTCCCAGATCATCCAGTTCGACCTATCACTCAGTCCTATCTAGTCAACCAGACCATGGCACTAAGTGCCCCATCAAGGCTTTTCTTGAACACCTCCAGGGGTGGCAACTCCACCACCTCCCTGGGCAGCCCATTCCAATGCCAATCACTCTCTTTGTCAAGAACTTCCTCCTATCATCCAGTCTAGACCTTCCCTGGCACAACTTGAGACTGTGTTCCCTCATTCTGTTGCTGATTGCCTGGGAAAAGAGACCTACCCCCACCTGGCTACAACCTCCCTTCAGACAGTTGTAAGCAGCAATGAGGTCAGCCCTGAGCATCCTCTTCTGCCTGCTCCAGATGTATTGGGAAAACCCAACACTACTTACAACAATGTTCCTCAAATAATCAGGAAGAAGCAACTGTTTTGAGGGCAAACACACCTCCATTTAAGAAATGCAGCAAATTTATTTATGAGTAACAAGCAAGCTAATGGCATTCCCACCCTACTTCCCCTTACATTGAACTTCTAATGAACATGGTTGATAAATCCAGGTGGATTGGGATATTTGGGTTTTGGTCTAAAAATGCCAATGTGATTCTTAAAGTGATCAAACAAGTAAATTAATCATGCTGAAACTGCATTTGAAGATCCCTCATTCCTGAGCAATTTGAGGGAAAAACAAACAAACAAACAAACAACAACAACAACAATAAAACTCTCTCACACACACACATAAAAACAAAACCAGAAAAATACATCTGGGAAGTATGAATCTGAAAAATTCTTATCTGTCTCACTAACTTCTCTTGTCCAGAAAGAACAAAGACAGAAAATCATCTTCTAAGGAATGGGTGGAATGGGTATTAACTTCTCCCACTATGGTAACACAAGATGATATCTATTGCTATTGAATTTAGTGATTATTGACTACTCTTTAGTATTGACAAAGTCAGTGTGTACATGGATTACCTGCCATATAAATGCCAGTCAAGTGAATTTAAGATTTGACCAACAAGAAAATTAAAAAATTAAATGCTTCCTGAAAATTAAAAACAATTGCTGCTTTGTACAGCAAATCCAGGCAGTGCAGCATCAACATCATGCAAACCACATATGCAAATATCACTGTGGCACTTAGTGCTACCCTAAAGTGACCTGTAGAAAAGGGGTGTTTGCTCATGTTGTTGAACTGAGGTGAGAACAGAGTTCTAATTACCTGTTTTTTTCCTGCAGTAGTTTACAGTTGAATCTCATTATTGGCTAACTGTTTAATCAACTCTAAAAAATACAGTATAATTAGTACTGCAGCAATGTAGATACCCTGTGAGGCAAGCGGACCCAGAATGCCAGAAGCCTACTCAACATGTCATGAATATCTTATCTGAATCAAAATTCAGACACTGAAAACATAGATGTTTATATGCCCATAAAATATTTAGCAATCTTACACTACATCTTTAGATGTTAAAATAGTTGCTCAGAGTCCCATTTGAAGTAAATTAACACAACTTCATTTAAATCAACAGAGATGTACTGATTTGCCCAGCATGAGACTTTGACCCACACCCTTTTTTGGTAGCACATCAACTCTGGTCCTGATAAGGTTTTCACTGAAAAAGAACACTTCAAAGGGATTTTTGTGTGCTTAATGAAATTCAGGATGAGGCCTTCTGCAAGTAGCTATAGTAATTTTAAAATATCTGCTTCATTAAAAGGACAAACTTTCAGAGCCAGCAAATGAAACTATGTAATTAAAACATGTTTGTTTAAAAAAAAAAAATAAAAACATCCAGAGAGGTCTTGGACAGTGAAATAATATCCTTTAGATTAATGTTTAATTGAAAACAGTATTTACTGCTCTAGTGCATTTGATAGAGTACTTTACTGTGTTTCTTTATGTATAATTGTGGTTTGCAACCAATTTAAAATAAGTAGATGAGTGCAGTCCTTACAGAAGGTGAAGATGAGTCCTTGCAAGGATATCAACGTCTACAGGGGTTTCTTTCTAACAGATATGAAAAAGTAATTTCCATTCTGCTACTTTTGTGTGATCCTTTCTGCATATAAAATGCCTTTTACATACATACACACGAGTTTTCTCACCTGAGAAGAATATTTCCTGAAAAACCAACATACCCTACCCTGATATTCTCTGCATCTTTGATTTAAGGAAAATTAAGTCATAATAACAGCAACTTCTTCCCTTTGAAAGCATAATTCATTGCTTTAACACCTATAGTATTATTTAAATGTGACTCCTACAACTAGAACAAAAAAAATTAAGTAGGTACAACTGTGCAAATTGAAAGATTTCTAAACTGCAGAGTCTGGGGTGAGGGGCACTTCTCACAGAGCTACCCAGGCAGAGATATTTCCCTGTCTTGGAGGTACCACTGGTTTTACCAGGTTTTGAATTGAAAAGCTGCTTGACTTGCTCTTGCAAAAAGCTGAGAACTCAAAACTTGGCTGTGCCACTGAAAGTAATGAGCTTTATTTTGGATGATTATCCAGCCTACTTCCACATTCCACTGACAAATTGTCTTGCTGTATCTTTGTCCAAGTTTAGTTTAGACATGCTCAGATCAATGATACTGTCTTTCTACATGCTGAAATGAGTTCAATACCATGCTGTTGAAATAGTAATAATAATGCCCTGCCACACTGGGAGAAATTCCACTATAAATTTGAGTATTGTTTGGCAAAAACACTACATTTTAAAGCATGTTTTTTAAAAACTGGAGGAAGACCTCAGTGGGAGTTATTTGCATGTGAGCAGCTCAAGCTCTGCCCATGCATACTCGTAGCCTGGTTGCAGTTAAGGCATCGGCCTATTGTTATAGACAAAAGAATGTCTAACTCTCTCAAGGTTAATTGACTGCTGTTCTTTGAAAAATACATGAGAAACTTTATTGACTGTCTCACATCCGACCTCACCTGTCATGCAGGAGGAGAACAGTAACAGGGGAAAGGAGTCCACAAAAGGATGAGAAGGACAAAGGTGAAATGCAAAGGACTGCACCAAATTTTGATAAAATTCCTTCTCTGCTCTTGTCCTGTGTATTTTCTAATTCAAATTCCTGTGGTTAGAAAAAACCTGCAATTTTCAGAAAGGTTTCTCCTAATAATGTACCAAATTAAGTAGTTGTCCTAGTGCTTCAGTGTTTCAAGGCAACCAAGAACAAGCAGGAATATGGAAGTGCCCCAGATTCATTTGGAAAATTAACATTTATAGATTTTAAGTCTTTCCCAAGAACAGTGATTTCTTCACATATGAAAATACTAACACAACATTTTCAAGACTACAGTGATATCCACTGTCATAAGTAATGACTTTATCTTGAATATTAGAATACCAGAACCTGAACTACCTGAATCATGTAAGGATAAAAATCACAGAATGTTAGTCCAGTTTTCTTTTTTTTTTTTTCCTCCCTATCTTCCCCTTTTCTTTCCATCTTCATCCTTTTCCTCTCCATCTCCCTCTTTCTGGTACCACCTCCCTTTTTCCAGCATATCTGCTCCTTTCCCACCCCACACAGCTTTTCCACCTTTTTTCCCCCCAAACCCAGAGCACCTGGAGTCTGTTGGTGTCTCCTCCCACCCCAGGTGTGACCTCTTTGCCTTCCCTGCCCGCTCCTCTTTTTAATAGGCCCTAGGAAGGGTAGCAGCCCCAAGCTGTGCCCAACTGGGCAGAGGGATCCTCCTCCCATCATTACTGGTGAGTACCCATGGTGTGCACTGGGTGAATGGTGGAGGTGTTCAAAGGCCGGGGGGCCTGGTGGCCCCCCGGTTAGATAGGATAGAGACTTGATGGTTCCTCTAACATCCCCTGTGGTTTGCTGGCTGGGCATCCTTACTTGGGCTAAGCTCCTCTAAGTTTAGCTACTTCTTTTAGCTTACTTATGACAAGCTTGAGTACTTGGCTGAACTGTAAGCTTATGGGAGAGTACTATTGTGTTGTCATAGAATTGTTTGGATTGGAAAAGCTCTCTAAGATTACCAAACCAAGCCCTCAACTCAACACCACCATGGCTATTAAACCATATCCCAAACTGCCATGGCTGCATATTACTTAAACACCTCCAGGGATGGGCGCTCCACCACTTCCTTGGGAAGTCTGTTCTAATTCCTGACCACTCTTGCAGCAAAGAAATTGTTCCCCGTATCCAACCTAACCCTCCTCTGGCACAATTTAAGGTCTTTTTTTCTCCTTCTGTGACCTGAAATTAGGTAGAGGAGACCAACTCCCACCTCACTGCAACTTCCTTTCAGGGAGCTGTAGAAAGCCTATCATGCTGGCCCAGCCAACACCACAGACAAAGTCCCATAAGGAGAATAAATGAGACCATCTCATCTTTGCTGGAGAGATAGATATGTCTTCCTTAGCTCTTTCACGTCAACTTTTGGCCAGAATATGCAACTATATCTGGATAAATAATCTGCAGGACTTTTGTGACAAAAGTGGTGTTTCCTCCAGGACTGTGAGATGCAGCCTGCACACACAGATCTCCTGGAGATACCTCATAGAAGAAGTAGCATCAGACAGGAGCTTACATTTTAAATTGTAGTCTTTCCAGGCTCAAGCCTTCAAGGCATAGAATTAAATTTGGCTTAAATATCATACAACTTCCTGTGTTTTGAATGTTGTGACACCAGGAGAACAGCTGTAATTGTTAAACTCTCAACCCACCTTGAAAATAATTTCACCTAAACCTGGAACAAATGTTTTTTCCCAGATAAAAGCAAGCATCATTTTGTATCACACTTGTATGTCACTTCATACAACAGCAATTATTGTTAGACTCAAATTGGTAAAAGGGTTAACCTTAAATTGCTGACACAGCCCTACCCACACACCACATCCCCCTGACTAGTGTATATAAGCCAAACACATTTAATTCTTCATGCATTCCATGACTTAGGTCTCCACAATGACAAGCCTGCACAAGACACATTTCTGTTGATAAGGAGATAACCCCTTGTAATGCCTCCACCATGATAACTGGATTTTTTGCTAAGCTTTCCATGACCAAATTACAGCCATAATAATGACACACTGCACACCACTGCCAAGCACCATAAAGTGGCACCTGCTTACAACAGCTTGAAAGGGGGAACTTGTCAATATGACTGGAAACTTTTCCAATAACTAAGGGACTGGATTTAAAGAAAACAAAACAAAGAAACCTCATATTGAATTATAAAATCATAAAATGGTAAGGTTGGAAGGGACCTCAAAGATCATCTAATTCCACCCCTTGCCATAGGCAGGGACACCTCCCCCTAGTACAGGTCACTCAAGGACTCATCCAACCTGGCTTTGAACATCTCCAGGGAGGGAGCAGCCACAACCTCCATGGACAACCTGTTCCAGTGCCTCACCACCCTCATTGTAAAGAACTTCCTCCTAACATCCAGTCTAAATCTCCCCTCTGCCAGTTTAAACATTGCCCCTTGTCCTGTCATTACAAGACCTTGTAAATAATCCTTTCCCAGCCTTCCTGTAGCCCCCTTCAGATACTGGAATACTACTATAAAGTCTATTGGATAGTACCTGCTCAGGTTGGCAGTCTTACAGAACCAGGAACTCTGAGACCAAAGAAACAGATTTCTATGTTGTTGATGGAACAATAAAAAAACTCTACTATACCTATCACACAAGCAGTGAGACATGTTGAATTGAGTCTCTTTGGACTGCATTCAGCCTCCACCCAGACTCATACTATAGAAAAATCCAATGCTCAGTCTGCACAAAAGGCATAGTTAGAATATTTTCATTACTCATTGCAGCACCAGGAGGTTAAAAATGCCAGTGTCCTCTTCCCTTTCAAAATCTCTCATCTCCTACCCCCTACCTGCCAGCTGTATAGAATATTTTCCTTGCCACTAATTCTGATAGCATGCCCTAATTAATACATTTTATCTTTTGGTATAAATCAATTACAATTAAAATATAGTTTGTCGAACCTCAGTGGAGAATTGTTTCATGTTAAAAACATTTTTACTCAAGAGAGAAAGTGTGATTAACGTCAATAGCAAGCTTAAAGTTCAACTTACTATGAGCAGAGGGAATCAAGTGCAGCTCTTCCTTTGCAGAACACTCCAAGCTTCATCTCAATGCAAGGAAATGGAATGTATGGAGGGTTTTACTCTGGTCATTCAGGTCATTATCATGTCACAGAATCTAGGGGGGAAAATTAAAAGTGAGTTTGTTTTTAGGTTGATCTGGCTGCTTTTAAAAGCTTGTGCTGGATAAGGCTGTGAGAGAATGTCTGACACCTGAAAGGACAAAAAAAAAAATTCTTTTTTTAA
Organism: Semnornis frantzii; assembly: GCA_013399775.1. Lineage (NCBI taxonomy): Eukaryota > Metazoa > Chordata > Aves > Piciformes > Ramphastidae > Semnornis > Semnornis frantzii. The sequence continues at coordinate 11,247 of VWYK01075490.1, forward strand.
GCATCACGTTCTTGAAACACATATGGAATGTGACATACTGTATTTAATTCCAAATGGTAGGTAAAAATGCAACAAGTTCCATGTCTCACTTCAGCTAAGGGCCATAAGCTAGCAACAGCAAAGTCTGTCAGACTTACCTTAACAGAGCCCGAGTACCACTGTCGATGTCCTGTCCCAACTCCCGTGACTGCAGAAACCATTTTAAACATAGAATCATAGAACGGTAAGGTTGGAAGGGACCTCAAAGATCATCCAGTTCCAACCCCCGGCCATAGGCAGGGACACCTCCCACTAGTACAGGTCACTCAAGGCCTCATCCAACCTGGCCTTGAACAGCTCCCTGGGCAACCTGTACCAGTGTCTCACCACCCTTACTGCAAAGAACTTCCTCCTAACATCCAGTTTCAATCTCCCCTCTGCCGGCTTAAACATCAAATATTGTGTGAGAAACTTCCACACATTCTAAATATATAAAATTGTTGAAGTCTAACAGAGTTGAGCAGCTGCAGTGGATATAAAGTGTGGAGTTTTGGTCAGAGGGAGTCACCGCACTGCCCTGAGCCGGTTCCAGCCGGTCCCGAGCAGGAGAACTGCACCTGTGGGCCCACACTGCAGCCAATTAGGATGCACCTAGTGCGGAAGGGCAGCAGTGCCAAGCAAGGGGGAAGAGGAATCATAGAATGGTAAGGTTGGAAGGGACCTCAAAGATCATCCAGTTCCAACCCCCGGCCATAGGCAGGGACACCTCCCACTAGTACAGGTCACTCAAGGCCTCATCCAATCTGGCCTTGAACACCTCCAGGGAGGGAGCAGACACAATCTCCCTGGACAACCTGTGCCAGTGTCTCACCACCCTCACTGGAAAGAACTTCCTCCTGACGTCCAGTCTAAATGTTCCTTCTGCCAGTTTAAACCCATTGCCCCTTGTCTTGTAATGACAAGACCTTGTAAATGGTCCCTATTAGCCCTTTTGTAGGCCCACTTCAGGTACTGGAAGACTACTACAAGGTCTCCTCAAAGCCTTTTCCAGGTTGCCCAGCCCCAACTCTCATAACCTGTACTCATAGGAGGGGTGCTCCAGCCCTCCGAGCATCTTCATGACTCTCCTCTGGACTCCCTCCAACAGTTCTATGTCCTCCTTATATAAGAGCATAACTGATTTTTCTAAGATCCTCAAGAAAATCATCCTTACTGCTTCCAATTTCCAGCATCATCCCATGGCTTTGTACTCCGGTGAGTGGGTCTAATAGCACAACACACAACATCTTGAAACATCTACTGCACACATAGACACCCTTATTCTTTTAAACTCAACTACTGTGTGCAGCTGTGTAGCCGTGCCTGAGCACTGCAGTTAGCTGAAAACATTGCCACTTCTGAGATGTAAAGTACTGAACTAGTACAAATCCCACCTGTCCATCAAAATGTGTTCACAAAAACATGAAGTGCAGCTTTGTCTCAGCAGACTTCACATTAAATAGAGTATTGCCTGCTCATGTCACTTCACCATATGTTAGATTAAATAACTCCCTTTCTAGAGATGTTATAAATCTTTCTTTTATGCTTACGAATCTTGTTCTTTGCTATGCAGAACAGTGAAAAGAAAGCATGTGTATTTCACATACATGTATAGGGACACATACAAGCACATACATATAGCATTTCCCCCTGATAAGTGACACACTAGCTCCCTCTTACTCCATTTACCTATGATTTCACCCAATAATCCTGGCCTTAGTCCAACGTTCCTCTTCCACAGGCTGATCAGCTGATTGTAAAATTCCTAGCCACCATAAGACTGGGGTGGTCAAAATGTAGGATGGCTTGAGGCATCATCAGGTACATCGTATGTGAGAACACATTCTGCCCAGAGTTTTGTTAGGTGCTTTAATGTTTGGCATCCTCATAAACAGCACCTGAAAACCAGGTGGCTGTAAAAGCCAAAGTTTTTTAGTCCCATCAGTGAAACTGCACTGCAATTTAAAAAATAAAACAAAAAAATAAAAAGGACACACACACACACAGATTGACAAATGGATTTCTGATACTCATTTACATCATAATGAATAAGATCACTGTGTTTACCAGTAGCTGGTAGGCTGTGATCAATGCTGTTATCAGAAGCTTGAAACATTTCCTTTACGTTTTTACCCTGTGAGATTCCATGAGTATTTTAGTGCATCTTTGTAATGAGCACAGCTCTAGATTAGCAAACCACAATTTTGTTTGACCCCAGCTACCATGTAAGCTTCTAGTTTTCTCTAGTCTAAAGTACACTGAAGTATTTTTCTGCTTTCCTGCAGTTTTTAAGTAGATAATAAGTCCCAAACTTCACCAGCCTTTAGCTGAAAGAAGCTTGTCACGGTGGTTGGTAGCTAATGAAGATCCTTTTAGTTTATCTTCATCAATTGTCAAATATTTGAGTCCATGAAGTGGTGTGATGAGGTACAAAGACAGATATTTGAAGGGATTTTAACTCATTTGAGCAATTACATGCTTAACTGCCCTGCGATAATCTGTCAGTCTGAGTCTTTTCTACACAGCAGAAGTGGGGAGTATTAGAATAGCTGGATTTAGAACATAAAGGCCTGGCCTGAATGGAAGAAAGGCAGCAGAGAAATTAATTGCCAGTAACAAACAGCAGGACTGCTTGCAAGTTATATATCACATAGTTACCTACCAGCAGTGGTAGAAGCCAGCTGTAAAATAACATACTGGCTTGTGACAAAATAGTCACTGCTATAAAATATGTGAATACCATGAAGAATTTAAACCAATGCTGCTAATCAAGTACGTTGTATTACACAAATTCTATAGATGCAAAGATAAAAACCTTGTGTTATAGAAAAGATTTGCTGAATGTAAATTTCAATAAAGCAAGCATGGTTTCAATTACAGCTCGAGGAGTTTTAAGAGGCAATCTTTTAATTTATATCCTTAAGTTTATTTATGCACATTTCTGCTGTACTGGGGATATAACACTTGTGTAGATTAACGGCACAATAAACAAAACAAAAAAGGGGAGAAAAGATAATTTCTTTACTTGCATTCTTTAATTCTGAAATACTAAAATTAGTCAGTTTATTAGAAATATCCAGTTGTTGCTGTATATCACTTATAATGGTAGAGTTAAGACTTCCTTGGGTCCTATAAGTTCTGAGGGGAGCCAAGAGAGAACTATTACACAAGAGACATCTCTTTTCAGTCCAAGCTCAGTGCTAGTCTGAGCCACTGTTTCCAGAACCCTGACTTAATGTCCTTTATCTTTTCCTTCCTTACGCCATCTCTTTGCCCCATCAGTTGCCTCACTCCTTATGCAGCCTCCCTATTCACTTTGGTTTGGTGTGGGAAGACCTTTTCAGGTAGGAGTTAGTGGTCTTGTGGGTTAGTGAGTATAAAGCCTTGGCACGCTGGTGTTATCACCAGGAATCCTACTCCGCAGCACCCTTTTCCCACACCCATAGAATCCGAACTCAGTAACACTCTGGGATTTCCTGCAGTGGAGAAATATCAGTCTCATTTGTAGTCATTTTACACCAGAAATCAAGTAGTTGACTTTTCCACAAGTTTGGGGTTGCTTTTATTATTCCCATTTGGAATTACACCACAAAGACTTCGGACTTGAGGCTACAACTAACCCAAAGAATGTCAGAACACACTGACTGAAGTCGTGCATTGCCTCCCCAGTAAATGACGAAGTGTGCTTCTATACAGAGAGGGCCATTTCACTCATATCACTTATGTTAGTTACAATGTTTATTTTAGATTTGCTGTCTCCCTAAGGTGCCAGCTCTGAGGGAGCTAGTTAGCACGGTAGTGTTAGGTACAAAGCAAAAGCCCTTCACCTCAGGGACTGTGCTTCAGTTCTGACCTAAGGTCAGAAAGGAAATAAGATAGGTAATCTCAGCTCTGTCCCTAATGACCAGTATTCCACATCACAATGCTACACATGGCTGTCAGCTTCTGCTCAGGAGAGGCCCAGGACACAGCCAGCATGGAGAACTAATTACCCTCCCATCCCAGGGAACAAATGGGCAGCCCAGCTCAGCAGGCTGAGATCACTGGCGAGGTACAGCAGCAGGCTAATAAAGTGGAGGAGTGTCACATGCATGGCTGTGGCATACAGTTCATGAGATGCTTTATTTTTCTTTCATTAATGAAGATTTTATTTTAGACTCACTGTATCACATTTACATATTTAAAAAAGAAGGGAAAAAAAATAAAAAAAGAACAGAGCTGATTTATTCAGTCAGCCTGGTGTTGCAATCATCACCTGCCTTTTGTTTTTACAGACCTAATTCACATGGGCCAAATTAAGTCCAGACTTTTATGAGTGGGGCATAAAGGGCACAAAGAGCTGCTTCCCCATCAGTGGAAGAAGGAACTATAAATTGGCTGCTTACACTGGAGAATCCAGAGGTAGAAATTCATGCAGTGCCAGCAGGATTAGTTGGGTCAGACAGGCCACATCTGAACTGGATGGACTAGGATGTGTTCTCATTTCCACCCAAGAATAGGGCAGGGGAACCAGTAAGGAAGCAATGTCTTCAAAGAGCTGATGCTTAGTTCTCTCCTCTGGCACCCCTAGAGCCACCGCCACCCCTGGGTATCACAGTTCACAGTGCACAGAAGAGTCTACCCCTCCATGAGGTGCCTCATACTAATTAGCTCATAACCTAATATTTATTGGGATGCAGCAATTTACTGTAATTACAGCAGCCTCTAACTGCCTAGACCAAAGGGTATAAATACCTGGCACCAGAAGCACAGGTCACTGCCAGTACATGCACACACAGGTGCCCACAATTCCATTACAACCAGCATCAACAGTGGCAGAGCCAGCAGGACATCACTTTCCTCTTACTATAGAACAGAGCATACACAAAGCTTACAGCCAAACGTGTGGTGGTGAGCACAGACAAAAGGGATATCTTGAAAAGCTTATATTTTTATAGCTGTTATAACAGCCAAAGTGTTAATTAAAAGTACATAATGAAGGAAGCAATTAGACATTGGGAAAAACACATGCAATGATTGCCAGAAAGTTACCTCCACACAGAAGCACTGGAGCCACACATCTGCCTATGAACCAAAAAACAAACAAACAAACCAACCCACAAACAGACACCTAAAGCAACACAAACAAACATACCAGAAAAATGCAACCAGCAACTCACACCCAAACACACTCCAACAACCCTTTTAAGCAGCCAGGTGTGAGGTCAGATTGCAGAGGTCACAGGTCCCACACAAACATGCACCAAGCTGGAAAAAAGTGGACTTGATGGGTGGACTACTCACTGGATAAGGAACTGGCTGGATGGTGGCACACGGAGAGTGGTGATCAATGGCACCACCTGTCCATCTGGAGACCAGTGCCAAGTGGTGTCCCTCAGGGGTCAGTGCTGGCACCAGTGCTGTTTAACATCTTTGTCAGTGACATGGACAGAGGAATCAGTGCACCCTCAGCAAGTGTGCAGCTGGCACCAAGCTGTGTGGCACAGTCGACTTGCTAGAGGGCAGGGATCCATCCAGAGAGACCTGGGCAGGCTGCAGAGCTGTGCCCAGACCAACCTCATGAAATTCAACAAGGCCAAGTGTAAGGTCCTGCACCTGGGTAGGCACAATGCCAAGCACAAATACAAAGCTGAGTGGTGCATGGCTGGAGAGCAGCCCTGAGGAAAAGCACCCTGGGGTCTGGGTTGATGAAAAGCTCAACATGAGCTTGCAGTGTGAGTGCAGCCCAGACAGTAACTGAGTGCTGGGCTGCAGCAAGAGCAGTGTGGGCAACAGGGCAAAGGAGGGGATTCTGCCCCTTTGCTCTGCTCTTCTCAGACCCCATCTGGAGTAGTGTGTGCAGTTCTGGAGCCCTCAGCACAGGAAGGACATGAAAGCGTTGGAGGGGGTCCAGAGGAGAGCCACAAAGATGATCAGAGGGCTGCAGCAGCTCTGCTATGGAGGACAGGCTGAGAGAGTTGAGGCTCTGCAGCCTGGAGAAAAGAGGGCTTCCAGGAGACCTTAATAGTAGCCTTCCAGTATCGGAAGGGGGCTACAGGAAGGCTGAGAAGGGATTATTGACAAGGTCTTGTAATGACAGGACAAGGGGCAATGGGTTTAAACTGGCAGAGGGAGATTTAGACTGGATGTTAGGAGAAAGCTCTTTACAGTGAGGGTGGTGAGGCACTGGCACAAGTTGTCCATGGAGGTTGTGGCTGCTCCCTCCCTGGAGGTGTTCAAGTTCAGGTTGGACGAGGCCTTGGGTGACCTGTACTAGTGGGAGATGTCCCTGCCTATGGCAGGATGTTGGAACTAGATGATCCTTGAGGTCCCTTCAAGGGGCCTTAAGGATCCCAAGGAAGAGGGTCCTTGCTCTGGAAATTGTGAGGCTCTGACAAGACCTAATAGCAACCTTCCAGTACCTGAAAGGGATCTGCAGGAAGGCCACAGAGGGACTGTTTACAACTGCCTGCAGCGACAGGATGAGGGGCAATGGTTTGAAATTAAAGAAGAGTAGATTTAGGTTGGATGTTAAGAGGAAGTTCTTTATTGTGAGGGTGGCGAAACACTGGAACAGGATGCCCAGGGATGTAATTGAGGCCCCATTCCTGGAGATATTCAAGGTCAGTGTCGACAAGGCTCTATGATTTATAACTGGGAGTGGGTGATGTCCACCACTCTTCATTTCCTGTCTATCACACCCTAGCAGCATTAGCATGAGAAAAACACCTGTAAGCTTCAGTGGTAATCAAGGAAAACGAATCATATCATTCCCACCCCTTCTGAAGAAACCAACTTGTACAGAGTTTTCCTTCAAACTATTTGTCATGTAAAAATGTCAAATCAGCTGAGGATTTGATCTCAACTCAGGCTGGAGTCTATTTCACTGGAAAACAGTCAGCAGCAGCCTCCTCACAGCTGCGAGGAAATCTGTACAAACAGACTACTAGACCGAAGAAGACAGGCAATGCACCCTTGTGGGGTTTCTTTCTGAGGTTTGGTAAGAGTATTTCTCCACCCAAAACATTTACCTGGTTCTTAGGTCTTGAATTAAGCTTAAAGAGTAATTTTACTTGCTACAATGTCATTAAGCCACAAATCAATGCAGTAAATTCCCAAACTGAATCACTCCTCGTTGAACCCAGTCCTGGCAGATGCTCGTGTTTTTCTGGATGAGAAATAAAACTGGCAGAATGAGGCACAGGCTGGACTTTGTGTCTCTATACCCAGTAGCAGAACTGAACTGGCATATTTAGAAATAAACAGCAATGAGACACAGATCCAACACAAGAATGCCCTGGTTCATAGTATCCCTCTTTGGACCATAACACAGAGCAGTCAGGCCAAGTCTTATTTACAGGGGTTACCACATGGTGATCATAATTTGGTAGGGAAATGGGATACTGGAAGGTATGGAAGTAAACCCAGTTGAATTCCAGAATGTTTGTCCAGGCAACTGTAAATAAGCTTTGCAAACATGGGCAGCGAATGGATTTTTGCCATGGAATTCAGTAAGGATTTCACCCCATATCTTTTTAGTTTGCCAGTCCTATGAGCTCAATTTACAGGCATGCTGCAGAAAATAGGACTAAAGTAGCAGGTGTATGTTCATTGCTTTAATCCATTGAGTGAGTCCTGGTATAATAGAGATTTTATATCACAGCCAAGCTTCCCTGACAGAGGCAAAACAGTCTTCCAGTAACACTAAAAGTTATGATCACTTTCGTTATGATAGCATGTGGGAGCCTTACTTGACGGCTAGAAGCTATCAGAGAAATCCAAAAGGCAGAGCAAGGAAGTTGCTTTCAGAATGCAGCCTCTTCTGTTTCAAAAGTGACAGGGATAGGCCTTTAAAAATGAAATCTGCAAGAAATGTGAGAGAGAGACACAAGTTTTGCCTGAGCTCTGTTTCGTATTCTTGTTAACATCATTCCCTAGGGGCAAGTAATTCTGAGTGCGACACAAAGTTGATAATATGTTGAGTATAATTATAATGAGGATTGATTAAGTTGGTAGCCAAAGCACAGTAGCTTTATATCTGAAAGAGCATCATAAAAGAAAACCACATGAAAAGTTTTGGAAGAAAAACTATACACGGCGATTGACAACCAGCTCCCTATGGAATCACATCAAAGCCAAAATGTATTGTATGCAAACCAACCCACAAACAGATAAATTATTCTGAAATTTTTAAGGTTTCCATGTTAAAAACTTAAAATCTGAATGCATTAGGAGAATAAAGTATTGACAGCTGTAGCTATTCCATGCAATTAAGCTCAACGTGCCCTCTTTTTCAGTGGCTGTTGAACAACTCTGTTTGCCTTTGGAATTTTCTACTCAGTTTCACAGGAACATTTGGCAACAGAAACAATTTTTGAAGAAATCATTTCAGGAACTGATTCATCCCTGATTCCAGGGGAATTACAAGAGCTAACTGGTATAAAGACTTATTAAACCAGTCCAATGTTTTAAAGTCTTTCCTCCTTTTGTTTTCTGTTCCTATTTCACACTTACCTGCTGTCCTGCTCTGCATCTGACATTTGAATTTGCAACAGTGAAATAAGCTGTGTTAAGTCTGAAAAAGATCTCAACATTTCACATACCTGAGTCCCACTTCTCAACAGGCAGAACTCATAGATACAACTTTTAAATTAATATTTCTAGGTCACACTCACTTAAACTGTCTCTAAAACCAAAGAGTATTTGTACCCAGTACTTTAAAGTGCAATAATCACAAAGACTTCTGAGCCCGATTCTTTCATGGCCTGAAATAATGGCCCCAAAACAGCAGTGAACTTTTGAAGTGTCTTTCTTTGTAGGGAGTCATTCCAGTAAGTACAGTTGTGGATGTCAAAATTCATGGAATGAGTCCAGTGATGAATTTAAGGCATCCACTTTGAAAGATTGGCATTATCAGACCAGCATGCTCCAGGGCCAAAATCAGGCATGGCACATGGCTCTGAAAATACAACACTTTTTAGGAACCTATGAATTTTCATTTCAGCAAAGTCATGTTGCAGACAGGCAACTACATCATAAAAAAACCCCAAACATTTAAAGTAGTTCACATATCATCTTAACACTACCAAAGCATTATGCCCCTGATCCTTCATCACTCCATGACAGCAATCAGTCTTGCTTTGATTTTCAGCCTCAGGATATGTGTAACTCATCATATCCAGCCTGTCCAACTGTTCTTTCTCTGGTCTAATAGTACCCTGAGTTATAAAGACCATGGTCAGTGTCTTAAAGTTTTTAAGAAATATACAAGGATATACCTCCGTGGTTTAATGAAAGGTGCAGTCTTTAATGAACAGGGTAAAGCCACATGGAAAAAAATCAATGGAGCAGAAGGGATGCTAAGTATCACTGATCTGGATATTACAGTGTTGTGTATAAACACAACCAGAG